>BOPP01000069.1:5159326-5172778 GCA_017312745.1 Gryllus bimaculatus | reverse complement strand
GGGAGAGAGGGGAGAGGGAGAGGGGGAGAGAGGGGAGAGGGAGAGAGGGGAGAGAGAGAGAGAGAGCGCGCCTTGGCTCAAGTAACCTTTCAATGCATGGACAGGAAAACGGAAAAATGTAAAATATCCAAATTGGTTTATTCGCCTATTCTGCCACATGCAAGTTACTAACTAAAAGATAGGAAATAGTTATCAATCAGGAATTTTATGCATTAAAATATCAATATTAAGATTACAACAAGAGTTCTAAAACTCCTGATTTATTTAATATATTTTTTCGACATGTAGAAAGTATTTAAAAATATTTTGGTAAGGCAGGTGATATTTCCTCAAACTTGCTTGTAGTTAGTACAAATTGTTTGTAGCATAATCTTGCCATTAGCGTAAAATTTACAATAACATGGAATTTTATTTTAAATATGCCTACGCGTAGTAGCATTCTTCTTTGGCCCTCCACAGAGGTAGCATTTGCTCACCTTTTCTACCCTTTGCATGTGAATGCTGCAGAATGTTTTGTGGGCAATCTAAAGCGAATTCAACATTTTAATCTTATACTTTTCATATTTTCAGTGAGATACCTACATGGTCTGAATACTACTAATAAGGCAAGATTTATGATTTTTGGTGTCAAATGCACTCCGTTAGTACAATGTTTATGCATTTCAAATCAGTGGCAATAAGGGTAGATTATCTCGCCGGAAAAGCCGCTACAATTGCAGGTCTCTAGGAAATCACTGTTGGCGTAATCAGAACCCAAAAGACAAGCATAATACAAATAATGACCGCACGATAATTATTTTTAAGTTTTCATACCTTAGGAAAACCAGAAGCAGTATGCTAAATTTTGTATGGATGTATATTTAATCTATGAAATTAATTCATACATGGGGAACAATTCCAAATTTTGGAATTAATTAACTATTGACATATTTGTTGTATAGTACAATGATGTAACTTGCTAAAGTATGTTTTGCTCCCCACACAATGAATAAGATAAAAAGAGCCATTGATGTTTATGTAACAAGAATGAGCCATTGCCATGAACTTGGAGGCATTGGAATTAGCACAATTATGCAAACCCACCTACAGTTTAGATTTCTTTACCAATTACCCATCAAATTCCTCATTCTCACTTACTGTAAGACACACTTAAGCCAGTCGCAATACAACCTACAATTTAATCTACACAGGTCATTCAGTAACGCTCATATTTTGGAAATGTGTGTGTCAAACTCTCAGTTCAACAAATAAGTATCAACAATGATACTTCATCATACATCAATGATACCCCATCATAGTAATCATCATTACTGATCATAGTCTACATTGTTTGTCATGAAAATTCTCAAATTTATGAAAAATTCTGATTGTAATTAAGAAGATCGTAAAAACCATCTCTCTTCAGAAAAAAGAGTCAGGAGCAAAACCTGTCTGATCAATCAAACTTATCATATCAAAATTACAAATGTTCTTCGGAATCCAATACTTCATAATGGCACCATCATGGGACTTAGTAAAACTGTAACTGTAAACAAATTTTTGAGAAAATTCAACCTGCACTACTAGAGATAAACAATAAAAGATATGTTTATATGATGAGAATATGCAAAAAGTTGCTAACTTCAATTACATCATGAAAATTACACAATACATATTCCAAATTCATTATAATGTCTGATACTTGAAATCATGATTATGCACACCAGAGGTGAATGTCACAACTCTCTCGATACGTACGTGACTACCTCTTCAGTTGACATCAGCAAAGCGGTTGCTTTCAAACATCTTGATGCTGCTTTGTTGCAATAAACTAGCCACCTAGAAAAAAGCTGGGGGTGATTAATAGTTTTCTGTTAGCTCTCGCACGCACACTCTCTCAAGGGAATAACCTTATGTGCCGGCATCAACGTTGATGAAGCCACTTGGCAGGTATGGTTCACTAAGATGTAATATATCTCTACATATCCTCAATATATTACTATTATCAACATTCATAAGAATGAATTTAAAGAAATGATCAAGAGTACAAAAAGTGAGATATTCCTCTAATGGTAGAAATTACTTTCTGACAACTGATTATTTCAAGCTAGACTGGTCATACATCATTGTTAAAAACTTAAATTTACTCCTAGTTTTTTTTACATACAAGGCAAATTAACATAAAAAGAAATATATTGTCAAAAAATCAGTAACAAGCATATTTCTTGATAATTACATGTGATTCTTCCTGTCATTGGATCTTTTATGTATGTAAGTAAATGTAAGTTACAACCGGGCTTCAAATTCCCAGTATCCTGCAGATGATCCGAGATGGCGCTGTGGAAAATCCTCGAAGGGAGAGAAAAATTGAAGAACATTAGTAGAGTTGCTTGACAAACCCACTTCCCCCACCCCATATCTTAGAACTACGAATACAGATTAACTGAATTCTGAACTGTAACATTTAAATTTCTTTCAAGCTATTTTCTGGAGTCGACCAATCTTCCCATCCACTCAGTTGAGCCGAATTTCCCCTTACTTGCTCATTTGCTCACAGACACATGCAACATTCATACGCTAACCTGCTGGACCAAGGATTTTGGAACCGATGTTAGAATCACAGAATAAAATCACTGATCTAAAATAAGAAAAAAAAGGTATGCCAATAGCTTTCTCGCAACAAATTAAACTACTATGCCAAGTATACAAAATTGGAAAAACTTCAATTCTTTGAAGCAATATTTTCCAAATTTTGATACTGATTCATTCTTAGCAGATTTAATTAAACAACAATTAAGACTTGAATATGAAACGGTTTCCTTTGAAAATGATACATTTAATCCTCTGTCAGCTGCAACACAATTCCAAATTAGTCGCAATGCAACAATGTTTGTGACTTGAAACTATTATTATTATTATTATTATTATTTGCATAATTTTAAAACAAATTTCGTCAAGTGTTTTGTCAAGTACAATTTACTCCTAATTCTTCGTCTTACCCTCATTAACCAAAAGTAGCTTCGTGAAAACATTAAACAAAGTATTGACATTAACGCAAAAACCACTGTCGAAACAAATTTATAAAATTGATTGTAGTGAGCAGATTTTGAAAATATCGATTAGTAGAAATAGTGCAGTAGTAATAGTAGTTAGAAATTATGCATCTTAGTTCTGGTCATGAAATGAAAGAAGGAATACGGTTGAGAAAGCGAATTGAAAGATAACTTATGATGTAGAGGAAGATTGGAGATAACATAAGTTGGGCATGGAAGTAGCATCCAAAGGTAGAACAATTAAAGATAAGTGGAAGGACAACACAGTGGCAACTCCCTGACTTTCCTGTTTTCCAGAGAATTTTTTTAAAATTTTCATTGATAAGATTTGTAGAGCATTTCAAATTATTTTAAGAAAATAGGCAAGCAAGCGTGAAACTAATATGTCATCTCTCTGATTTCACCATGAAAAAGTAGAAATTAAAATACTCTACAAATAGAAATTTATCAAAAATAATGCTGCACTATATTTTAGAAATAATATCGTAGGTTTTATAACCATCTAAAAATATACGCTGACTTCTGACCATTCTTCCAAAAATCTGCTGATTTTCTGAGTCTTTCCAGAACAATGAAACTCCCTGATTTTTTCAGTTTTCCAGACAAAGTTCTAGACATGATTTTTGTCAAAAATGCTGAGCTGTTGACCAGATAAATGCAAGAAAGCCGTTTTAAAAGTAGGTGACAATTTTTATGGATATGTGAAAAGATGCAAGAGTGAAATATTTGTTGTGTCATTTGCAACAGTGACAGTTTGGGATCTTTTCTGAACAACTCTGGAGTATTTTCTGACCCCTTTGTGCAAATAATGTTCTGCAACATAAAGTTATTCATATTAGCTTCTCCTTTTAGATATGCAGGTCCTGTTTTACATGTGTTGTAAACTTTTCAATTTTCAATGTTTTCTTGGTTTGAAGTAATTCAATTTTTAAGTGGTTGGTGCCAGAAATGGTTCCAAATAAATTTCACATTACAAATCTCCATTATAAGAAAAATTCTAAAATCATGTTCATTTCCGTTTCATAATATTATGTGGTTTCTGATAGGCAATCTGGAGAGTGTGTTTTTACAAGTTAGTAGCCCTGTATCAGACATTCTCATGCAGAAATGTAGACACCTATGTATAATTATGAGGATACGCTATAATGTCATTCTGGAAATATTATACTTCGTTTTTAGTATGATATAGTAGCAAATAAGTAGCACCAGTCTTAATAATTCCAAATAGCATTCGAGCATGAAATACAAGTAAATTATTGGGTAAAACGTGTTGGGTGGAATCAAACCACAAACAGAGTCCACATAAGTAATAAAGAAACATAGTCTAACAGTTAAGATATACTTCACTATTATTCAACAAACAACCTAATGCATATCAGTTGACCTCAGTGGATTCCACATACACTACAGCTGATCACAAAACATATAGTTACCTGCAATGATGTGCCAGGAAGTGTAATTTATAATACGATAGAATTAGGATTTGTTATTGGGAAGTGCGATTACAGGTCACAATATCAAACTGGTTCAAAAAGGAGCACAAATCAACAAAACTTTAATCATTTGATCATTCTCACTATTAATTAATTGTATTTTGACTAAAATTAGGAATGAAAACTTGGCACCACAGAAAAACCAACTGCAATACACTCGTTCACAATCTATCAGAATTATACAAAGCATTAATTTAGTCTAAAACCGATAAATTAATTACATCAGCTGTGAAGCTGTCAAGTTTAAAAAATGAAACTGTTAATTATTATGCAACAGGCACGCAATCACGCTAATACCCCAGCGACATTATAACTGAACAACTTGATCAACATTGTCAACAATGCATCTTTACCCATCATGTAAATCACTATTGTAGGAAACATTACTGTTGGAGTTGCTTATTAAAAATTGACACACCTCACTGGAAATAGCTACACAAAAGAAGCACATGCACAAAACGATTAAAGTAACTAAGGAAAGGATATGATACAAAAAAGTCTGAACAAAGACAAGTTTAAAATTAAACAGAGTTAAAAGAGTTTGAATTAATAGAATATCCATATCACTGACAGAGCATTAATTGTAACAGTTACACATTCAAGTAAACAAGGAAGTTTATAACATGAACATATCATAATTATATTTAAGACTTAGAACATCAAAATTCCATTGCGAACAATCTTCAATTTGAAAATTCCCAATGTCACCAATAACTGAATTTACCTCATAAAGAGGTCTTCAGTTCAAATCAAACACATTCAATTCATATCATCTATATAGGGTGTTAAAAATTCATTACAATTTCAAATGCTATGGTTTTAATACATCAGATGAAAAAAGTTAACAAAAATAGATTTAAAATTTATATCATTAAATTCTGGTTATATGAAATGCCAGTTAATAAGATCAGCCACTTATAGACAAAAACTTCACAAACAGAAATAAACTTCAAAAGTTACATTTTGTCTCCCATAATTAATACATTGTCGTTTAATTGGATCAATTGGGACATGAAGCAGCTCTTTTCTTCCCTCTGGTCAAGATGGTTCATTCTAATTTCCAATTTAGTTTTAGAAGTTTAGAAAAGAATGAGAACATAACATTAATTTTGTATCTTCATCAAGTGTAAAGTTATATCACTGATTTTATTATAAAATATGAGAGAAAATAGGTTCATTATCAATAACAATCCTATAAGCTCATAAAGCACAAAAGACGTTTTGAAATGTTCTACGAAGTTCTAAGGCACGTTTGGTTCAAGCTACTTGTGTTCATGGCAGGTCTTGTTGCAATCTTGTTTTCTCCCTTGTTTATCATGTAGCATACATACAGCTAAAACAGTTATTATTGTTATTATTCTTGTTATTATTATTATTAACAATGACAATGACAATAATAATAATAATAATAATAATAATAATAATAATAATAATAATATGAAAATACTGTACAATAAGTACAGTTGACTTTGGTTACAGTGAACTCCTGGGGACTAACAGTTTTGGTTCACTATATCCAATGATGTCAAAATTAAGTAGAATTTCTCCCCAACTAAAGTGATAGAGGATGGATTTTAATGAAATGTCAATTTTTTCTTTTCGCTTTATAACAATGATGTTTAGTATAGAAATTCATTTTACGTTATGACGAAACAAAATAACCCCTTCTTTATGTCTTTCTTTTTTAAATTTTTTATTTCGAGTTTTATTTAGTTATTTTTCACATTTTTATGTAATTTTTTTTTGCATTTTTAGCTAATTTCATCAATTTTAATGTAATTTTATCGGTACTTGTGTCAACAATATTTACAAGGTGCAACAAATATTCACCACAGAATTCCTGAGTAGCCTATTCAATTTCTTCACTCATATATTGTAATGTAAGCTGTTGAACTATGTAATCTAAGGTTCCTGTGACATTTATTGGCACCATTGTCTGTTCGGCCAATTTCACGATAAATAACGGCAGAGTTTTTCTTTTAAAGAACAATATAAGTCTAAAGTATGCCAGCTGAGTTTACTTAAACAAAGAGAAGCCTCGATGGCATCAGTAACATATCCAACAGCTAGAGTTGTTCATCTGAAGTGGTATTGATCAAATTATTTAAATCCTTTCCTTTGCCTTTAGAGCATTTTAAAAGCATTTTATGAATCATTTTGGGCAACGATTTAGGTTATCAAAATCTGCCACCTAGTTATTGATATACAGATCTGCAAAATACATTAACACCACAAACTAAAAATGCACAATATCTTTATTTGTCCTTAAAAAATCATTATTCTTCTATTGTTTGCTTCGCACTGCTTTCATTAGTTATTTCTCTAGATCCCTCGAGAGTTCATGCTCTCTCTATACTTGATTCTGTATTGTCCATTGTCTCTAAGTATTTTAATGCAGTCTAGACACCCTTCAACGCCTTTCCCACTGTTGGAATGTCGTCACTTTCTGAAGGTCTTTTTACTCGTCTAATAACTTACTACAGCAAAACACTGTTGTAAGAGACCCCATTATAAGAGAATCTTACTTATAAGAGACAAAATTCACAGTCCGAAGGTCAGTTGTATATAAACAATGCATTTATTTCCTGCATTTATGACACCTAGTCAAAGAATCCTGCCTATTGTGAACAAGATTGGATTCCCCGCCATGCATTTCATCTCACTTGTAAGACACAAACGTTGAATTTTCTTCCAGGCGACTCAGAAATTCACTTCAGTGCCTATTGCTTTTAGTGTTTTGTCCAATGTTTCGAATTGTTACTCTCTGGTATACATGTGTATATATGGAGAAACATAATACTGCCGAAAATTGGTTTTGAGATTTAAACAGAAATACAAGTTTTGGTGCTACCGACAAAGTGTTTTTAACATCAGTCCCTGAACTCTACTAGCTCCTGATTGATCTGGCTTCACACAAAGCTCTGCTATTTTAAATAATATTTAGGGAATATTTTCAAAATTTTATCAAAAATTGCTCCACTTTGGGTAGGTATAGTGCTAAATGTATTTTATGACAAACACAATTTTGCTCTACTTTGTTTTTTCAAAAATTACACAAATGTAATTTTTAGATATCTCTCTCAAGATGCCATTAGAGGCGAGATGTTCATATAATGTATTTATGAGCACAGGTGCTTTAAATTGTCATAGTTCACTCAAAATATCTGGATAAATAGGCTCTGGTATCAAACAGTTTTCTCAAGTTTAAAATAGCGTGCAAATCATACTAATCCACTGAAAAGGTAACATTTCATTAAACACTCAAAAACCCATTTCCCACATATAGGAGTTCCCGCTCATAAAAGACAAAATTCCATTCCCCCATGTGTCTTTTATAAAAGGGTTTTACTGTAGATACTTTCGGTAGTCGGATGGCGCACATGGCTAATGAAAATAATCTCTTTTCCACACACAATGGCGTGTATCATGGGGCTGTAGCAGTCGTGTACATCCTGTCACCCACATTCAACACAACATGCTTTGTCACGCAAAATATAACACCAAGATTGAAACTTGAAGATTGCATGTCGCAGTTGTCTGTTGTAGCCAATGCAGAAGATGGCTTTTGTTTTAATAGTTGATCTGAACGGCTTCAGGTTATCAAGAAGCTCACTATTACTGGTCCTCTACCTTTACCTCAGGGGAGACGTTTTCAATTATGACGACATTTGTTCCAAGCCCCTTGAATATGTGGCACTGAGGCAATAAGTACTTTTCCAGGATGTTGTGTTTCCTAAGTTTATTGTAGTTGAAGTAATATAACGGGGCCAGTGTCTATTCACTAGTTCACTATAACCAGAGTTGACTAACTGGAGAAGACCAGTTTGTATGCATCTGTTTTATGCATATGCAGCTTGACACAGGAAAAACTGACACATTGGATAAATTAGTTTGACCTTTTTTGTATATTTATGTGAAAATGGGTATAATTAAAATATTGTAAACAAAGGTAACAGCCTTCATGAACTTGTGCTTATGTTCTCCACTTGTTTGAGCAAATTGGTGAAGTCTGAGATCTGCAGACCAGGCTATTATCACGTGTATTATCTTATTACACTCTTTTGAGATTTTTTACAATTGAAGTGTGAACTGGGGTTCAATTGCATGGATGGTCAATTCTAACTTTAGAGATTTCTTTGAAATCCAGTTATGATTGCTCCAAAACTAAGTTTCAGTTGGAATTAAAAATACAACTTAACATCGTATGTCAAGTTCAGAACAGAAAAAATATTTTGTTACTTGCTCTTGCTGGCAGATTTGATATTCCTGTTTCAATGCTTGTGAATACTGTGGAAGAAATATGAAAACCAAAGGGAAGAAAATAAGATTATTACCACACAATGAGTTAGAAGAGATGCTCCTTGATTGTGTCTAGTTGTGTTAATGGCACCTGTTGTCCGCAACCTTTAGAGAAAAGATGCTTTGGGTCCAGCACTGAAGGACTTCTTGGTAACCAATGGTTGGAAAGACTGATTTAAAAATACTATAACTTTCTATATCACACTCTGCAAAGGAAGCAATAATGTGAACACTGTACAAGTTTCAGATGTCATATTCATCCAAAACATAAGAAAATTTTGCAAATTTTTTTTTTATATTTATGCATAGCCCTCTGACATTCTAATGGTAAACTGTAGCATTACCATGACCATAATAAATTAGTTTTTTTTGAATTGGCATTATTTCCAGGCATCTTTGTACCTAGATACTCTCTAATCCCATTTACAGTATTAGGTAAGTTAACCATCTTTGGTTGGCCATTGACATATCTGACAGACTGTCACATCAACATCATTAGTCCTATTTCTCTCCAAGTTCCTTTAAATTAGCACAGCGAGACTGTTTTTGTCATCAGTGATTTTCACAGGCAAATTGTCATCTCTTTGTTTTCAAGATTCAAAGAGCTGTTGTATACTTGGAGGATCAGTAATGTCATTTGAAAACAGCAAGTGCACTTTAATTCTGACAGCCACATGGGGGGGTTTCTGATGACCTAATATCAGGTGCTATCACAGGGCCAAACAAGATCATTGGCATCCCCGTCTTGTTCCAATGTAGAGTAAATTATTTCCTATAACACGCTGTGTGAAGTCAGAATTCATGCTTTGTGGGTCCTTGTAACTGTCCATCAGTCTATCCGTCACTCAGTTCACCTGTCAGCGGTCAAGGTTAGATCCTAAATCATACAGACTATTTTCTTTAAAATTGATATTTCCGATTGATCTGGACGAGCACAAGGCATTGCGAGTATAAAATGAAGGTTTTGATATTTGCGAGTCCTTTACATGAAGCCCTAAAATATCCTCAAAAAATGACTCCACATGTTTACATTAAACTTGGTGCTCGGAAAACGCAAAAGGATGCTTAAAAGAATGGCACAAGCTTCATTTTTCTTGAAATCCATGAATTTTTGAAAATTGTAAAATTTAAAAATGTTTTTCTGTATCTTTCTACACCTACAATATCGAAGGAAGAATTTTCCCCCTTAATATAGTCTGTTCTTTAAAAATAGTTGTTGAAATAAAAACAAATTTTTCATGAACCTTTCTTCTCGTTTATATCAAAGGACAATATAAAACCTGGTGCTGCTCCGATTTGTGACAAACATTTTCTAAAAATGCAAAAAAATGACATAGCAAAAGTACAACATTTTTTAGAGAAATTTGTGTCTTAAATTAAATCTGTTCTAAAAAATCGTATCTTTAACAAACCAATGCGAATTTTTTTGAAAAAACAAGAAGTTTTCACATATTTCCTGCTTGACGTTTATTGCAAATTATAAAGACCACTTCCTTAAAAAAAATCTCAATGTTTTCCCTTCAATTATTTTCCATGGACAGAACAAGTTTTGGTGCTGGTCACATTTTCATTGAACTCACTGAATTTTTGTAAACTGTAGGAATAATGTGAGAATATTCGTGCTGTTGAAGCACCACTAGCTCACTGATTTCACAGTGGATGCCAAGAACATGTCTGAATATAATTGGCTACATAGATACGTGTGATATTTTTGAAGTTTTCGCATCTTCTTGTTATATCAATTTTGAGTTTCACGACATGGAAAGACAATGTAACATCATAAATCCTAACTGATAGGCTTAATCTGCAAATATATGATAATGTATTCTTCAAATGAAATATTGAGGAAGAAATTACTTGTGTAAATACGCTATTATTAACATTATTTGAAACTGCTTAACCCTTTCCGTGCTGTCATCTTAAACACTACGGCAGAGCCCAGCACACTCCACTTACAGGGCAGTTTGGAACAGGAGCAGCAGTAGGATATAATAAAGGGCAAAAATAAATAATTTTGAACACAAATATTACCTTCATTATCTAATTCAGATAGATCACTTCTAGTAGCATTAAAATCTAATTAATCTATTTCACTCATAATATAAGACTCATACGATTTGATGTTGATGCCATTGCTATTTACATCTAGCAACATCTGCTAAGCTAAGAAAAAAAATGATGTTTCAAGTTACATACAGCAAACCAGTGGAAAAAAATAAACCACTAAAGCTTATGGATACCACAATGAGATGGCACCACCATACAGCACTGGCCCACATCGAGGGAGAGAGAACTGACACAGAAGAGTGAGTAACTATGTGGGCCATAGGATTGAAACGGGAAATTAAACTGCGGGCCGCCCCCTGGGACAAAGACCCCAGACGTGTTTAAGCCTTAATTTCCATTATTTTTAAAATTCTGATGTTCCTTCTCTAAAGAAATATTACAAGTATTCCTGCCCCATGTCCACATATCAACAATGAAGTTCTTTTGAGACGATTCCTACAGAAATTACTACTTCTCAGAACTACATATTCTCCCAATTTATTTAAGAATTGGTACATCTAATTTCATTGTATTTACTAGAAATTTCTCTAATCAAGCTGTATTACAATCCACAGTGATTTTTTTCTGTTTTTCCAACATCAATATAATACTAACATCCAGTTAATTGAATTCACACTGAAATTAATGCAAACAATGATGTGACAAACCTTCAGCAAAAGGATCCACTCGTTCTGGAGAAATGATCATCTGGCGTCTTTTCTGGCGATATTCATCCTCTTTTTCAGCTATGGTGGGTCTTCTGCGGTCAGCAAAAGGGTCATAATCTTTTTCACTCTAGAAATAAAATTACAGAAATTAATAGTAAAAGTCTCATCAGAAAAGCATATCAAAAAATACTTCATCTGACATATCAGTATACAAAATGCCAGTTCAGAGATTCAATTTTAATGTTTTAAAATTACCTGAGCCACATCATTAAGCAAAGCAGCAGGAGCAGTGTAACCTGCTCTCTTGTTCTGATTAAAAGATGGTACATCATAATCTTCATCCTGTAAACAAATTTTAAAATTTTAAAGAAACAAGCTATTTTGTTTACAAAACAAATAATTCTGCGATTGAACTTACAAGCCTCATTAATAGTGACAGCAATTCATTCTTATGATTAGTTCATTCTGGCAAATAAGTCTATATTATGTTTAAATTATTTCAGTGTACCATAGAGAATAAGGAGAGTGGTCAACTGTAAAGCACATGTAATTATTTATGAAAACACATTAGATGAGGTACAACTATTTTGTGAACGAATAATTTCCTGTTAACTATTCATGATGGTAAACCTCTCCCATGTTGACAGTGTATTTCTTCAAATTTGAAGTTGTCTTAGCGAGACCCAGGTCTCATGTCCCTCCTAATTATTTTGTCTCTTTTGTTATTCGCACATTGATATTTTATTTATTGAAGACTACTTCTACCTCCTTGTTGCATTTGCTATCATAGTAACTGGGTTTCGGAGAACGGTCTGATTCACTCCTTTCCCAGTCACTCAACTTTGTAAACTGAGATGTATTGAGAGATCTTGGTAGTAATCTGTTATTAACAGTAACAGAATGAATTTACACACTGACTCTCTGTCTGAGATGTGTGCGAATGGACATCCGCTGGTTTTCAGGAAGATGTAAAGTTTATTTCCGCAGGAGACATGCATAATTCACAATATGCCATTAACACTTCATCACTAAATGATTGTGCAACACCAGAGTATAATACAGAGCATTCAGTCATGTGACCGCTTTTTTGACAACAACAGAGATTGTGTCTGGAGGCATGTCAGTGATTTACTTGTAGAAATTATTCACTTTTATTTCAAGAATGTTGGCTAACTCATCATAGAGCCATGGAACCACCTTATCAACTGACATTCGGGCAAAAGAAAAATGTTAACAGAAAAATATTTTGCTATAGTGACAGAATTGTGTGAAAATATTTTGAAACTATGTTCAAGATTGTAGTTAATTTTTTCGGTATGCTGTATTTAGTTAATATTTGGACACTTTACTACAGATAAGAGACATTCAACTAGCAGGAATTGTGTTTATTTGGTGGGCCTTTTGTCTACTTCATGACATGGTTATATTCAAACTCAAGCAAAACATCAGCTTAGTTCTTTACGATTGAAAGATATGAAATTGGACAAAAAAGTAAATGAATAAGGCATGATTTGCATGTACTGAAGTATGTTTAAATTTGTGAAAAGGAATTAGATCAGCATGTCTAATGACTTGCTTATATCAAGAATCCTGCCTGACCGGCTTGAAGCACCTATATTGTCGTTTAATACTGTTTTATTTTTATATATTGTCTTAAACAATCTAACTTTTAGTTTTTGCCTCTCGCTGATGACAAAACTTTAACTTTATCTAATTTGGTATGGGCTTATAAATGTGTATGTGTACTCTCAAAATAAATATTGTGTATGGTAGTTAGAAAGCAAGTGGTTCTGTAAAGGTTTGTTGGTGATGGGAGTCATAGTAAATCTTTTATAGTAAGTAGTAGTTATAACTAAATTTTAAGTAATTTATTTTTTCTCTTAATATATATATATATATATATATATATATATA
>BOPP01000069.1:4957661-5159114 GCA_017312745.1 Gryllus bimaculatus | reverse complement strand
TCCATCATCCTCCATCTCTCATTATCACCTTTCTGAATAACATTCAGAATTGTAACTCTAGGATTTATCCTCACCTCAAGGTGATACCTTCGACAGTCGACCATGAACAGTAAAAAGTGAAGTGAAACGATTCAAGTGGTCCAATGTGGCCAATCAAGTTAATCATTATATAAACAGTATACAGAACATGTAGGGGTGTTTTTTCATGTATTAATGGGTGTTGAAAATATATTATGGCAACATACACCATATAAATCAATAACAAATTCAGGAAGTAGAAAAATATGCCTTTGAATAAAAAAGGATTAGAAATGCTGATTTAATTAAAAGAAAATTTATTTTCCGTTGAGGAGCATATTACTTGCTTATGAAATAAGTATCTCAAGACATCATTAAACAACATGAGATTAAAAGTTATCAAATAATGCCGTTAGGTCAGGTTTGATAACCAATCAATGTTATATAACATGTCACAATACAAATATTGTTCATTTTTAAAATTTCCCATGTATAATTTTCATTTTAAAATAAAACATTTTACTTCTCATCCTGGCTAACTTGGCAGACTGGATTTCGAGCTAGTTAACAGAAGACCATGGACTTTCTGAGAATCAAGGCAAGGTTTAATTTAATGAAATATTAAATGATATTACTGAATTCCATCATCAAATCAGTAATTAGAGTTTTCAAATCAAATGTTTAGTACAGTATAGTAATATATAGTAGTATTGTTAGTTAGCTTCGGTTTTGTGGTGGCCGCCCCAAAAAGGGCCCAATTAAATAATTAATACAGAAATAGTATTACTTTTAAATAGTAATTATATGTGCATTATGTTTGAAACGAAAGTTTAACTGCATCACGTAAATGTCAAACGACTTGGATTGACTTGTGTATCACATGTTCGTCTGTTCACGTCTTCTCACTCGAGAACAGACTCCCCTGTGAATAAATTTTTTTATATCATTGATGATGTAAATAATTTAAACAAAACAAAAATTGATGTTATATATAATCATCAAATTTTGTAACTCCTCAACCTGTACACTGGGGTGTAGATCTCCCCACCCAATGTTTAATTTGTTTTACTGGAATGTATATTGGCAACTGACTGCTGAATGTTACGTAAATTCTTTTCATCTATCATAGTGATTCATTTCATTGTCAGTATGTGTTACATTCGTGAAAATTTATGAATGTATTTTAATTCCAAACCCTTGCATTCTGTGCATTTAAACCATTTGTATTGAAGTATAAATTCAGATTAAAGAAAAATTATGAAATAATTATAAAATGAAATATTAATACATTGGTTAATACATAATATTGGTTTTGTTTTGTCAGGGAAAAGGAATTTGTGATGAGCACAGATGTGAGGAGGACACTGAACCAAAATGAACAAGAGTTTAGTAATACAACGAAAGAGTGAAAAATAGTCCTGAAATGGAAATGTGCACGACTGTAAATTTAAGAATTATGTTTTTTATGGGGTGCATGAGACCCCCATTTGTGTAACAAAATATTGTCAGTTGAGGGTTAAGAATGATAGTGTCTTCATTAAAGATAAACTAGATTAAGTTTACTCAAATATCCATTGTCTATGTCTACGTAACCAAAAAACTATGACAGCAAACAATTTTGACTGTTAAACTGTGTAACTACACTGTTTAAACCCTTTTATGTCACCAGAAAAGTTTTTCTTGAAACTTAATACTATCATTCTTCAGAGACGCTAATTACAGTTGCAGGCTTCATCAATTATCATGTGTAAGTAAGATTCATGCAATGGATAATACCTTGGGACATGGATATCAGACACCGACAATCATTATTTGATAAATTGCACAAATAATCTGAAAATAAGTAACTATTTCTGTGCACTTTGCATTGACAATCAACGACCTATCGAATCATTCCAGAATTTTTCCAATTATGAACCACAACTAATGTACTTACTTTTTATAAATGAGCAAATGACACAATGATTTCAATGCAATTTCGAAAATTGTTGCCAACGAATGTAATCGATTGGATCGCACAAATCACTCACCTCCACTTCATCATTTGCTGCAATTGATGTGACGTAACCATCGTATTTGTTTCCACCGCCATCGTAAATATCACGATCGTAGTATCCGCTCTCTCCCAATCCTACACGATCTTTTTCATTTACTTCATCGTTTAATTCCTTCTTCCTCGATTGGATGTCCCGAATTTGCGCCTCTATGTCTAGATCAAACATAAGGCATCTTTAAGTTACAAATGGGGTAGCATCAACAAAACACAACTGGATATGAAACAACACTTGAAATTAATCAATTCTAAGTAATGAGTAAATACTATTAATTACCTTCATGGGTTCTAGGTATAGTAGCCATCTTACCAATACGATAGAATCACAATGGAGCCGCAATGGCGGATCCACACTGCGTTTGATCAAAACAACAATTCGCCAAAGATCTCCCATAGAAACGCAGAGCATGTACTCCATGGTCAGAGAGAATGCATTCGCGCAGAGCTGGCAGAGAGAACCACGGTGTAAACTCCGAGTAAAATTCTCGCAACAAATGGACTCTACCGTCGCGAGATTGCCGAATGAACGTGAAAAACGCGTATTATACGCGCACGTTTTCTTGAGCCCCAAAATCATAGAGAGATATCTCTACTCAATGTCCAAAATACCTATCCCCACTTCTATACTGTCATTAGTTGAATTCAAAATAAATGATTGCTAGGAGCGTTGCTGACAAAATCTAAAAACCAGAAATGCTCCCTTTTGTGAAATAAAAACTATTTTGTTTCGAAAATAAAGAGTAAGATGAGATAATATAGTTTCATCAAAAAACTCTCGCATCTGGCAAAATGAGTGCTCAAGAAAACGTGCGTGGATAATAGTAGGAACGAGGTATTCTGTTTCGTAGTTCACGTAAGAATGGCGTGCTTAATGTAATTAAAAATGTATATTGGCTTAAAACAAATAAGAAATATTGCATTTAACAGGCTAAAGCATATTATATGTTAATCTTGTTACACTTTTTTCAAGTCAACACCACTTTTCGCATCTTTATCAGTCGTGCCGGTAGATGTCGCATGATCGCGATCGTGATAACCAGAGTGCATAGAGGAGAGATCTCTACTCTCTCCATGACTTGTAGTCACGTGACACTAGTCGGTCCGCTAATAATTTTGGCGCGCTAGTTCCCTTCATTCGAAAGCCTACGTACATCAGCCTAATACCCAGCAATTATCTCATCTTCAAAACTCTGCCAAAAAGTGCCGTACTACTTCAGAGAACGACTCTATATGTTTCCAGAGAAAATAAAGAATATTAACATAAATAAATTAACTAATTAATTACATAAGTAAAGGATATTTTCCTGAAGATTATTTATGACTAAAAATTGATGAATACCTTAAACACCCAAGTTAGCCCTTGTGATACTTTCTTTGAAATAAACTGGAGAGAAACACTGGATACACAGGATGTTAACTATTTAATTAAAAATTTTTAAGTGAGCTTGCTTTTCAATCCTTAACATTAATTACGGGAATAAAGTAATATTGTTTCATGATATCATATATGAATATTTATGTATTATAATGTTAAATATAATTATATAATATTTACTTATAGTCTCATAATGCCAATAATAAATATTAAGTAATGTTTGACCAATGCCGAATCTCAAGGGATCAGAATTTTTTTCGAATTAGACAATATTTTGCATTATGCATTGTAAAACGCCATATAAAAGAATTTATGTTTGGCGGGACTGCGATAAAAGTTCACATTAGGTAGATGTCCGTATTATCCACATTCTACATTAAGCAACTTTTCCAAAGTGTGTGAGTTTAAATGAGTGTGTGTATGTGAATGTATATACATAATTGTAGAAAATAATGCAACATGTTATTTATTAATCTAAAAATGATTGTGAAATAATGTAATTAACTTGTCATACTTTCCCCAAAACCATAATCATTGACTAATAAATTATTATTATTATTATTATTATTATTATTATTATTATTATTATTATTATTATTACTTTTTTTTGCCGAAGAGGGGGAAATGCGTTACGCATACCGGTGAGTCCGGTTATGTCGGGCTCTCCAGCCTGGCATACCGACTAAAACCTAACCTCCTCGTTTCTCATGGGCCGTGATATCTTCTGCGCGGGACCGTCGTTGAGGCATTACTTCACGCAGAAGATTGGCTGAGAGCATGAGCTTTCCTCTTCAGATGGTCGCTATGGTATTTTAGCTCTCTGCTTTTAGTTGTGGATTTCTGTTTTAGTACATAAGCCACGAAGTCTCGCACTATTTTTCAGTTGTCTCTGGATTGCAGCATAGTCTGGACTGTGTTTGCAGGCGTTAATTCCCGTTGCAATTTGTTGTGGCAGTTTCTTCTTTCTTCCTCCCAAGCTTTACAACTATATATAGTGTGCATAGCGTCGTCGCCTTCATGACAGTGCGCATAGCAGGCTTTCAGTGATTTAAAAAATCTGTATAGATATGCTTGGAAGTTTTCATCTAATTGTCTTTTTGACAAAGTTTGTTGTTTATGCTGTCGTCCTAAGGTACATTGTCCTCCTTTCCTAGGCTAAAAGGTCCACTGGCCAGTACTAAGGCTGCACTGTTGGATACCGTGTGATATCCTGAGATTATCCTTTGAGCCATCCTTCTCTGGATCTGTGTGAATTTTCGTCGAATGGACTCTTTAGCTAGTGCTTCTGCCCACACTGGGGCGGCATACAGTATTTTTGAGTGCACTACGGCAGAAATTTGCCTTCTTTTGCTTTCACTGAGTTCAGCATTAGTCTGGAGAGATTTGATCCAGTCTTTGCAGCTTTACTTACTGTTTTTATAATATGGGGTCCGAAGCTCAGTCGCGAATCGATTCACCCCCAGGTATGTCATATGCCGTTTCCATTCAATAAGTTCCTCCCCCAGTCGGATCACGGGGGGGGGGGGCGGAATGCTCTGCGGTTCGTAATCAACACCCATCTCGCCGGCCTCCGTCTTGTCAACAGCCATCTGGAGGTTTCTTTGGCCCAACCATCTTTTAACCCTGAGTAGTGATTCGTTGGTCTTCATTTCCAGTAGTTCCACGTCGCTATGGCATAAAATCAGTGTCTCGTCGGCGTAGCCTATGAGTCTGGAATTCTTTGGGAGTTCGGTAATCAGCAGGTCGTCATATAGAGTATTTATTCCACGGTCATATAGAGGAAGGGGTCCAATCTTGATCTCTGTTGATCTTATTTTCCTCTCACTGAGGTAGTTATCCAGAATCCTCACAAGGTATTCAGGGATCTTCGGGTAGTAGGGGTATACTAAGTAGGCCAAGGATTTGGTTAAATAATAAATTTTATTAAGTAATTTCAAATTCTTAACACAATGATTTTGTTTGAGAATATTTTGAGAGGATACTTGGGCAGTGTTTAGTGAATTACGATGTTGCATTTTATATCTGATTTTACGTATTTGATACATCTAGTAGTTATCCAATTGCTTCATTACACTTCATCCATATACGTAGTCTGTATGAAAAGACGCGACAGGAATTATTTATTCACTTCAAAATTATACAAATATAACATATTTATTTTATATCAATATAACTTACCAAGCGGGGAGAGCAAGTCATGATTCATAATATCATATTTCGATGCTTGTTACGGCGTTGGAGTCAGGATGCAGTTCTCTATTTTACCACCTTTTTAAATTTGTCCGAAAGTACGAAAACCTTTTTAAAATTAGCTTCGGCTATTTTACTTGGAAAAAGAGATTCGCCAGATGAACTCTATAAAGCAGATAAACGCCGTTTTGAGATTAAAAATCGAGTTGTAGGATAAAAGAACTCGTGCGTATACTCCGCTCATTCTTTCCGGTATGTGACAACGGAAGATCTTATGAGTAAGGTGGAATGATAACGGAAGACCTTAGAAGTAAAATATATCTAAAATAAGATATGAGAAAATGGAACAATGGTGATATTTGCAGAGTGAGTTCAATTTTTTAAAAACCAGTTCCAAATCGGAATCGATATGTTGAGTAATGCCTCAAACAATTTGAAGATGGTATTCGAAGAAGACGGAAACATGTGAAAAAGATACTTATGTACTACTAATACAGAGCGTTTGCTTGGCCTGTAATAGTAGTATAACATCTCTAGTTTGATATGGGGAAAAATAGAATGAGATGTAAAGTGACGAAAACATAAACCGACTGTCTGGATGGTTGTCCCGGAAATTCCCGTCTCCTCCGCCGGGGCTGGCCGCACGCCGCTGGGTCTGGCCGTGCCGCCGCGCCGACAGAAGGCTCACAACGGGCGGAAGGGGGAGGGGGGCGAGTTTTCCCAAATTTCACTTTACGACGCTATTATTCGTCCGATTTGCATGATTGCCACGACGTTGGATTCAAGAAGCATGTCGCTGTCGCGCTATAAGCCCACATATTTTCATTTTTTCTCGGAAGTTCGAGCACAAATTTCAAATTCGAGTTTTTGCCAAATTTTTGGAAAAGGGGCTTCGTAGCGTAAATTCTATTTAAAAAAGCGTCAAATGCGTAAGAAAAAAGTAAAGTAAAAAAATACTTGTAGGAAATTTCAATAGATCGCGGCACTGTCATAGAGGAATTTACCGATAAAACCCAATGGCCCGATTTTCGATCTGTAATCGGCATTTGACGTCGTGACAATCATGCAAGTGGGATGAATAGGAGCGTCGTAAAGTGAAATTTGGGAAAATAGATAACATTGCGAATGCCCTTAACAAGTCCACTAATACTGATTGGCTCGCTTGCTCGCTGCCCTTTTTCGCTTTACACTTCCCACTCCATCTCCGCTATCGCTACTACTGAACATCCTTTAGCCACCAAGTCACCTCAGTTTACGGAACTTGTTTGAAGGATGACCAGGCAAAAATCGGAATTATTTGGAAACGCAATTCTTAAAGATAAATTTAGTTTTATACTTCGGTTCCAGAGGATATGAGAACGTCTGCCCCAATTATAACACCAGTAGTGTGATTTGTGAAATAAAATAAACTAGTGATGCTAAAGAATGGCACAGACTTTCTCGAACTAGTTCGTTTCCTTATCTTTGCTCGGGACTATATATTCGGTTTCACTCCACCCTCTTCCCACCTAAAGATAATGTTTTCACTTTTTTTCAATTTTTCCTATCCCTAATGATAGAACCGAAACATGCCTTTAAGAATACTATAGAAATACAAAATATCGACATACATGTACATTTTTGTTGAAAAATTCAAGAAACCAACGTTTGAGTGTATCTGAAAATGCAGAACTGCGAGCTCAGTTTCTCAGAAAACTTTTCAATTTTCGAGGAACTTTATGAGTAGAGACCAGATTTATAAGTAATCACATATTCTTTCTCTTTCTACATACCGATCAAAAAATTTTAATTTTAGCGAATTGTCGTCGTCCTAAAACAATATCAACATTTTTCGTTATATATGTTTACATATTTAGTACTATATTACATATTTTGCTATTTTCACAAAATATTTTTTTATTCTATCAATTTTCTTCAATTTTATGAAAAGAAGCATTAAAAAAACTTATTTCCTACATCGTTAAAGCGTGCAGCCTATAAAAAAAAATACTCGAGGTTCGTTACATGACACGGTAGGATATTCTCATAGACCTGCTCGTCTGCATCAGTTATCTCAGTGCCAGGAAGTGCAAGAGTAGTATTTTTTGTGATGAACATATTTCACGCAATATTATATTTAAAAAAAAAAAAAAAAAAAAAAGCAACTAAAATTTTCAAAGAAATGTGCATGACGTCCATGAAAGAACTAACTGGGGAAAACAAATTTCATTTTTGGAAAAATCTCTATCTTCAATACTGTAATTGTGAGGAGACACCTAAAACATTCAAACTTTTGTAACCTTCAAAAATCAAAGTTAACAGTCGGTCCTATGGCACCTTGAGAACATATTTTAATCTATTCTTACAACAAATCCAAAGAAAAAAAACTGGAGCCATTTTTGAGAAAATATAAAAGATGGCCTTGGGGCGTCATTTAACGTATCCCCAAATTTTAAACAATATTTTTTGATCTTGTAAAGCTTTGAGACTGACCAGGTCTACCAGTGAATATTCACTTTGAAGAAAATTCTGGGAATACTTGCAGTTTCGGCACTAGTGTTGTTCACAGATGGGCAGACGCTTTGAAAAAATTTTTATTTTAAATACAAATCCCATGTTGTTTACTGATTGGAAATTGGACCACTTGTTCAGACGTTATTAGTAAAGTAATTTTGGCTTATTTTGGTGCTGCCATGTGGTGGCAAGAAATTGAACGAGTGTCGGGACATTTGGCCTTAATTCAACAGAAACTGCCAAAGCCAAAACGTTTTAATTTTGCTTCAACGCAGCAACTTGCAACAACTACATAGTCCTAGGGTAAACTAAAATTGGAATAATAATATAATAATCATCTTTATTTATTCCATTTAAAAGCTGTTTAGATGTTTACAAACATTCACTCTCAATAAATACTAACATTTAATAATTTCCAAACAAGTTACATATTTTCTTGATAATCAGAGATGAATCGTGTACAAGTCTACTTCATTCCATCTACAGATTTTGTGCATTTCCTGCATATGTTAAAATTCTGATCCTTTTAAATACACCACTTAATTTTAATACTTACCTTTATGTACAATCATAAACAAAGTGTCATTTTGACAAAATATGCACATCAATCATATTGTATTTACATAATGCAGAACATAACATTCATTCAATTTTATAAACCCATATTTACAATCTCAATCACATTTTCATTTTTTTCTTTTCAGAACAACCATCTGGTTCAACAGTAGAAGAATCAGTATGATCATCAGCAGAGTCTATTTTTCTCTTCCGTGACTTCTCTTCTGAGGGACCCCGCCCAGAAAACATTTGCTCTTGAGCTAAAAATGTTAATTGATACATAATATGGCAACTTATTACAACACAATACAACAAATACTGAAAACGAGACCTTTAAACATATTCAAACAAACACAAGAACAATTACCTGCCATAAAATCCTGACTATATGACTTTTCACCAATGAACTGACCAAGGCGACTAATTGCATCAACTTCAATTTCTATAATAATCTCCTGATCATCTTCAGTTCCATCAGCTTCAACTTCAATGACAAAAGCATCATAGAATTTAAATGTAAATGGACACAATCAATTCTATTTAAAATAATGACATTTACCAATTCTTTTGAACATTAGAATCACACATAAAATAAAATTTATTTTTAGACTATATTATTAGTATTATTCTTTCTGAATTATCTGTACTTTTAACTGAATAATTAACTCATAATTATACTTTGTCCAGATAAGAATTCACACATACCATATTTAAAAGGCTACTGTTGGTTCCATGAAAAAAGTGGTCTTTTAGAGGAGTGGTTATTAAAAAGGGGGTAGTTGATCTAGTAGTTGTTTTTGTTTTTTCCCTTCAGAAAATGGTATTTTATTACTAGCCATTGGATGTTTAGAAAAGTGTATATTTTATTCGAACGGAAGGCTTTTAATAAAAATTATGCAGGAAGTATACAAAAAAACATTTTGAAAAAGGTAAATAAAAAAAAGTAACGATGGATCTTGGGTGAGCATTGGGCATAGATATAATCCAAACAATTACTTTTTAGTGGTCAAGTTGATAACTCTAACTTCTGACATAGATTATCGTCCTGATGAGATGTTCTTTCAAGAAAGTAAGATAAAGAAGGCTCTATTAATTAATATAATTAAATCTTTAATCACTTTCATCCATCGTCACATTAGATCAGATCCTTCATCATATTAGAAACTAGAGGTGTTTCAGAATAGACTTTCTCGAATAAGTTTTGTACTTTCTTCGGTCTGAGCTATCTTTTGGACATGCCACATGCTCTTGCCCGCTGCCATCTACCAGCATCCCAAGTACTTTTTTTTTTTTTTTTTCTTTACAATTTTTCGGTTTCTTAACAGTCGAACTGAAGTACTACTTTAAGAATATTAAAGAAGAGTATAACCACATCCTGAATAGCAATTTCCATTGAAAAATTTGGAGCTGTTTTTAAGAAAATGGCATTTAA
Source organism: Gryllus bimaculatus (assembly GCA_017312745.1). NCBI lineage: Eukaryota > Metazoa > Arthropoda > Insecta > Orthoptera > Gryllidae > Gryllus > Gryllus bimaculatus. The sequence continues at coordinate 5,148,995 of BOPP01000069.1, read as the reverse complement.
GCCCCACTGTAAATATGAAATTTGAAGCTTTTTTTCACAGAAACATTTTTTGAGTTTTTGAAAAACATGACATAAATGAACCTTACATGGACTTAATTGAAGAACTAAATATGGAGAAATAAATTTTACTTGAAGGAAAAATCTTTCTTCAATTTAATAGTTGTAGAAAAACGCTGGAAAAAATTCCAATTTTTGAAATTTTAGAAAATTCAGAGTTAACAAGGAAAAACGGACATATGCCATCTTTATAAGTGTATTTTTACTCTATTCTTTCAAAAATTTAAAAATTGGTGCCATTTTTGAGAAAATTTTGAAAATTTTCCAAGGGCATGAAAAGTACCCTCAAATTTTAAAGAATGTTTTTCAAAATCGCTTTGAGTTGAGACTGAGACAGATCACCTGAAGAATGTCCATTTTGGAAAAAGAGATGGATGGACAAAAAGAAAAATATCTTGAAATTGATTTTCAGCAGCATTACATAACTTTCTGTATATTATGGATATTACTCCATATACCCATACATATTCAATAAAGTAAAAATGAAACAAAAATGGAGCGAGCGCCGGGGCACCATATCAGTGTCTTATATGCTACGGTATATTGTTTGATTTCCCAAAAATCATCTATACTTATTTCTTCAAGGATTCAAGCTCAATAACAGGGCATGTTGAGTGAATCCAATTTATCCAATTGATTTTCATTTTATGTAGTGAAATTTCAGTGTACTGTATTCCTACAATTTTTCTGAAAGGGGTCTCATCAAAGAGGCTGGTTGATTGTCAGGGAAAGAAATGGTTATTAACAGGGATACCGTTTACATGCAATATATGGGTTTCAGTGTCTGTTGCAATAAAAATAGATAGTCGAGAGGATTGGTCTTTCAGAGAGGTTTCACTGTATTAAATTAAGAACTGGTTATACTACTTACCGAGGACAACAGGTTCTGGCTTTGAAAATAATGTTACTTTTTGTTTTTGCTTTCGCACCAACAATTTTATACAACCAAGTTTATGTAGGATCTGAAAAATAAATTTTTTCATACAGAAGTACAAATCATTAATATTATTTTATTCATAAACTCATCATATATTCTCTTCTGGTCCTCACACAATACGTATGCTCCAATTTATTCCCTCAAATATCTTCTTTTTCCTCCTATTTACCTCCCACTTAAAGCGTCTTCCTTACCTCTTACATAAATGTTTGCAATTTTTTAGGTATGCAAGAGAAACATCTATGTTGTATGGGTCACGTGGCATACTGACAGTTGATCATTAGATTTGTGCAAGGATATAGATCAATCTTCTATCAATTAGTTCACAAAATTTAATTACTTTACTAATATTACAATTCTCACGCTGAACACAATGAAGCTGAAGGCTTTAGAGTCAGAATTTTTTTGATCAAGGATTAAACCCCAATTATAAGTAAGAGAGAGAAATAAAAATCAAGAATATGCAATTGTCAGTATATAAAATAATAAATACATTATTAGTTTGTAAAAATGATGAATTAAGATCAATTAAAATATGAATTAAATATGTTAATAAAATATATATTAGGTATACTTCAATTAATTCACGGGTGTGAACAGGTTGCAATGCTGGCTGAAAACGTCGCCCAAAGGAATGAAGGGTCTGTCCTGGTTGATACATTGCATGGCCCAAAACAGCTCCTAACAAACGATCTAACACTCGCCGATTCAAGGTTCCATTAATACGTATCCATGGTCGAATAAGCACATGTATTTCATCTTTTTCACTGAAACAAATTGAAGCAAATATACTTGTATGTACAATTTCATTTTAAGAAGAACAATGCCAGCTGGCTACATTTCCATTTGTGTACATTATAAACAAGTAAATAAGTTGTACAATTCTACTCTGTAACACTCGAACTGTATAGCAAATATCAGCCACTACAGAAAAAACCTGGCAACTACTTCTCACAGAGCAGTCATTAAGTCATAATTTGCTTATCAACAATGATTCTTTATAAAGTAGGAACTACTGCATTTTCAAATAATTGCTAGTTTACATTCTATGGAAGATATGTCTATTATTTTTGTAATAATATATTTTAGACAGAATTTACAACTGAATGAGGAATCTGAAAAACTCCTAAGGTTCACTTTCTTTATCGAAAATTCGGAGAAATTCTGAAACCCTCGTCCTGAACTTGCAAGGTTTCTTGATTACATTGTCTGGTGATGACATCTAGCTACGATGCTTGCAATGTAATGCACAAATTATGTGGCAAATGTTTTCATAAGAGAATACAAGAATGAAATATACAATTATATATATACTCGATTTTATTTGAAACTATTGAGAAAACTTAGATCAAAAGTTGAGTTAGCTTTAGTTGCAGAAGAAATGTCAGTAAAAAATTTGTCTCAAATATGAAGCTAAAAGGATGGGCTACAGCAGAATTATTGACTCAGTAAACAGGCCCCAAAGTATTTTTTCTCTAAAATGATAAAAAAAAATTAATTACATTATACATGAATATTATATACAATTACTGTGTTATGCACTTATTTCATTCATATTTTCAGCTTCCATTGATTAATTTCCATTTTCATTTTAACTATAAAATATGTAACTTTGTATGTAATTATTAAATATGCATATGTCCTTTCATATTTATTTGTAAAAGGAAGACTGAAGATTAATGAAATTATGAATAAAACATACCAAGGAATTACATATTAGGGAAAGTTCTTTATTTATTTATTTATTAATAACACGGGCAAATGGAGTTTGTACCTCTCTGCTCAAGTCACCATTAGTTCACATTAGGCTCTGCTTAACAAGGCACCATTAGTTCACTGAAAATTTTCGATACAATTCCAAAGTCATAGAATGACAAGGGAATTCATCAAGAAATTTCCAACGCACAAGTGGTATTTATAAGAATATTCCACAAAAGAAGTTACCTCCAAAAGAATACGTTAAACATTAATTATATTGTGTTCATGCTCCAAGTGCACACAACAGTGCTTCCTGTGATTGTACCTTGGGATTTCCCTAGGATGTCCTTGAATTGAGGTGGGTGGTGGTAGGGAAAAAATTATTAATTTAGATTTATTTAGTCAAAAGGTAGTAAAAACTTTATGTGAGGTAGGGGGAGGAAGAATATCTGCGCACATTTTCTTGAGTTCCAGAATCCTTTTCAGTCATTTTAACTATAAATAGTTGAAAGATGAGTGAAAGTTTAACATAAGTAAATAAAAATAAATTTTAAAAATTGCAAGATTAGCAATATTTGAAAAATAGTCATTTTCATTTCAGAGTTATAGAAAATTTATTTGCATCAGTACACGAATTGCAAGTATGATTTTTCCTCATTGCTAACAAAATAGCAACTCACCTTTACCTCTACTCTTACCATTACAAGCAAAAGGAGAGTTCAACAAAACATGCACATAGTGAAGCTACATTTACGTCCAGAAGCAAAACAAGGGGCCATCTCAGCATTTGCTCAATGGATTAGGGAAACTGGACAAAAACCTCATCGAGATGTGAGATAATTAATTGGGCCTCCTACATTGGGTAATTCCAGATGGATAGTTCAATGCTGTTTGTGTTAATTTTGCAAATGGAACTGTCAATGAAATATCTGTGTGTCTTCCTAATAAAAAATGAAAACTGGTGGATCAGAAGCTTCTTCCCCAAAGTTAAAACCACAAAGAACATTTGAAAACTTTCAATACTATTTCCTAATAAGAGGGGATTCTTATATAACTTGGATTTGACTTAGATTTTGGTGTATTTACACAGTGAATTAAAACTTGCACTTTTGTTGTGAAGAACTAGAAAAAACACAACAAAAAACAACAACAACAACAACAAATGTGCCAATACAATATTTGGAAGAATATAGATTAAATAGGAATATATGTTTCATGTGTGGTGATGACTGAAACCACTTAATGATGGTCCTTTTACTTCTGAATGTACTCAAAGTTTTCATTGGGCGGTTTTCAAGATAATACCAATATTAACAGTAGTTTCTTATTATATTGTGATAAATTTGAAAACCCACACATGTCCATTACTTATAAACATTTTTCATGACTTTATAAATGTATACAATTTATAATCCCAAAATATGTCTATGCAGCATTAGAGTCTAAAAATGCCTATTTGTCAGTTTTGTCAAAATGCCTACTTATCATATTTTTGATTTTTAACATGTCTTGGAGCCCACCCTCAGTGGCTTGTTGGTTAGTGTGCTTGCTTTCCACGCGCAAACCCAGGTTAGTTTCCTGGCTCAGGCAAAATTATAACTGTGCCTGTTTCTTAAAAATGTCCCAGTATTTATTGCTGAGTAATGATGAGAAAACCCACCCTAAGGTTAAAAAGACCAGTATATACTGTGGAGGGATGTCTTCATGCTAACCACACGAACTTCTTATCCCATGGCTGAGAGGTTGGGCCACCGCAGGCTGACCATGGCCCGTATCGGGCTGTCGAGAGAACATCTTGGGTATTAAGAATCTTTTTGCATTACCAGATCATCACAAGGAGAGATATTTCTGTTATTTACAAACTTAATACACTTGCATGCACTTGCTTTAGCTGGTGATTTGTGTCCAATTACATCCCAGCATCCTCAGTTTTCTTTACAGGAAGGATTCTCAAGATAGGCACTCAGGCTAACTTTGATCTGAGATGTCTCAAAATTAAATCAATCATTCTACTAATTTACATAATCTGTTTGCGAAGGAATTTTATTGGGTGGGCACTATAACTTCTAGGATACCAAAAATTAAAAGTAATAAAAGTGCTCTTATCCTACGTTGGATAAAAGAATGCAATGGGTTTTCAACGCAAGGGCATGTCATTTTTTGTCAATCATGCTCCCAACAGGTAAGCAAGTATTATTTTCATAAAACTTCTAGTGATGTGTAATATCTGTCACAACTCCATCAGCAGTAGCTCAGGTACTCCTGAGCAGTCTAAGATTAACTTTTATCATTTATCAACAGTGTCAGACTAATAGTAATTAATGATTAAAATACTATAAATCAACCTTTCACTCAAAGATTGTGAAAAGTTGGTGGATATAGTGAAAAATAATGAATTATTATTCTCCTTGGATGTCACCTTCTAACCAGGTGCTTCTGGGAAATTTAAAGGATTACTGTATATTTATTCTTTATATCATCGAAATATTGCTTAACTGTAACCAGAAGCATGATTCACATCATTACTTCGAGAATATGTCAGAACCTGTTTTCCTTTTTCCAATTCATGTGCCTTTGCAACTTTCTCAATAATTTTATGTTCGCCACTATTAAAAGTTCTCCTATCTTTCTTAAAGTTCAAGGTGTCTCCTGTTAAGGACCTGGATCTGCATCATTCATTTATTTACATTTTTTAAGGGAAAAAAACAAAAACAAACATGAACAAGAATTCTAGTCTTCAACAATAAACAGTTTCTGTTTCACGTCAATAAAGATGTTGCATTTGAAATGTTGTCATCGGCGCTCCCTTCGGGTATTTACCTTCGGCTTCTTTTGTACTACGGAGGGGGAAGGGGGAGGGGGTAGGTCATCAGTCAGGTAAAGTTGCTCAGGCGATTCCAATGTTGGAATGCCTTTTCATAATGTAGCAAACGGAATTTACACCTATATACTATGTTGCAAGCAGAATATCCAGAGTATTTTGAACAATAAATCTGAATTAAATTAAATCTAAAATGTCAAATACATACTTGACTGCAAGAACTTGAGCAGCTTTTCTCATATCTTTGCTGCCAATTGTTCCCAAAGGATGACTTGCTGCTGCTTTTGATTTACGGTTTGATCCCTTCTTGCCTGCAGAATCAAGGTCACTTTTTTCCACATTATCTGGAGTTACACTGTCAGTTGGTTTTATTTGACAATCCGCAGATGACGAATCTGTAGCCTTCTCATTTCTGTTCTCAGTTATTTCAATAGATTCTTTCACACTAGTAATCATATCGCTGTTACTTGTGACACTGACATTCTCTGTTTGTGAATGAATGTTTTTTAGGTTTTCATAAGACTCAGAAATCAAAGTGTCAGTATTCAGCTGATTTTGAGTAACTTCTTGTTCACAAATCTTGTCTGAAACCTATTTAGGAAAATCCAGATTCCAATGTAAGTCATTATATAAATAAGAAAATTAGAATACAAGTCAAAACATTATCAAATAATATATCTTGTGTTTTGATCACAATCACCAAAGCCCATTTTTCTCTGCTGCCATTACGTGGCACTCCTCAAAGCTATTTACACACAGACAGCAAAGACAACTTTATATTTTGTTATTGTAACACATTAAGGAATTTCACTATATTAGAGAAAACAACTTTCAATAAGAGTTAACACAATTCTTTAAATGAAATTCACATGCATATAAAGGGTAATACATCAAGGGACAAAATGCATCATCTTTTGACGGTTCCGTGTGTATAATTTGGATAAATGAAGTTCAAAAGCCCATCTTAACCTCTGGAAGACCATGCTCTTTTAAACTTAAGCATTAGATAAATTTGTCTACGACTGCTGATGATGTCAAATGATGAAAACTTAATGAATCCTTTTAGCCTACCACTTTTCCAGATTTAAGCAACAACCCAGTAGCAAGAGGAAAGACAAACGAGAGAGAGGAAAGAACAAGAGGGAAATAGAGGAAGGAAGGGAAAAGAGAGGTTAAAAGATATGGTGAGAGGAATTAAGAAAGAGAATGATGATTGAAGAAAATAGAAAAGTGATCAAAACCGAATGGAAGTGAAGAGTTCATGTTTTTCATTATTACGAATATTTTTAATATACACGTACTTCTTTGGATGTTTCTTCTGTATCCATACCAACATCTTGATTTTCAATATTCTTACTAGTATTATCATTATCTTCAGAACAAGATATGATTCTTGAGCCACTAGGTACAACTTTTTCACGTTCTAGGCGTAAAAATTTAAATGTATGAGCTAACCAAGGCCACACGTGGCGCCGATGCACATATCGGAGAATAGTTACACCAGCACGAATCAATACTCTGTGATGTACCAACAGAGAAAGAACTTCAGCCAACTTTACAGTCCCAGTTTCTCTAATTTCATAAAATGCCTGCAAATAAGAATTGTATTTTAAGTTTTAGGTATAACCCAAATTTCTCACAATATGTAATATCATTACTACACAAATGCTTTTGATATTTTTAGTTCATATGTTTAAGGCAAGGGAGAAGGGTCCAAGCACAAATTAAACACAAAATAAAAATGAAATAAAAAATACAAAAACTTCAGGAAAAAAAATTTACATTCTAATTATAAATATGATAATATTTTTAGTGATATTTATAAACATCAATATGCAATAAAACAAGTTACTTCAAAATCATGAATGACCTGTGCAATTGGTCAGTCTTGAAATTATGAATGACCTGTCTTTGCTAGGTAAAATAAAATGGAAAAACTGTCTCATGTAGCAGTTTTAAAAATTATGCTAACCACCATATTACAGTGCTAGTCACTCATAACGGAAATTTACTAAATGATTAAACAAAAACAAAAATGTAGTAATTCAGTGTACAAATACAAGTGCTACATTTTTCTCCAAACTTTCTACCTGGATTTGTGGAAGGGTTACACCTAAATGTTTCTTGCTTTCCACAAAGTCAATTACTTCTTGCAAAATGGGCTGAAAATCTACTGGGGCACATTCAAAACATTTCTCCACAGCAGGTTCTTGAAGATACACAATTGCTTGACTGCAACAATAACAAGAAAATTACAAATACCTTATTTGAAAGAAATGTATATACAAGTCAAGAAATTTCAAATTTGTGCTCCATCGGACACACTTGCCCTCAAGTGGTGTGTGTGCGTACGTGTGTGTGCCTGTGTGTGTGTGTATCTGCCTGTGTGTGTGTGTGTGCCTGTGTGTGTGTATCTGCCTCTGTGTGTGTGTGTGTGTGTGTGTGTGTGTGTGTGTGTGTGTGTGTGTGTGTGTGCGCCTGTGTATGTGGGTGCGTGTGTGTCTGCTTGCCTGTGGGCATATGTGTGTCTGCTTGCCTGTGGGCATATGTGTGTCTGCCTGCCCATGTGTGTGTGTGTGTGTGTGTGTGTGTGTGCCTGCCTGCCCGTGTGTGTGTGTCTGCCTGCATGTGTGTGTGTGTGTGTGTCTGCCTGTGTGTAAGCGTGCGTGTCTGCCTGTGTGTAAGCGTGCGCGTCTGCCTGTGTGTAAGCGTGCGTGTCTGCCTGTGTGTAAGCGTGCGTGTCTGCCTGTGTGTAAGCATGCGTGTCTGCCTGTGTGTAAGCGTGCGTGTCTGCTTGTGTGTGTGTCTGTGTGTGCGTGCATAAAATTCAATTATAAATCCTAAATGATTGAAGACATTTTTTTAGAATTATGCTTTACTTTTATGAATTTTCAATAATAAATTATACAAAAAGTAATACTAAAAAATATAAATATTCTTTCTACTCTTGATTACAATTATTTAATTAGGAACCCTTTAAATATTCATGCAGGGCCCACTACATTCATAACTTTCTCTTCCTACATTTAATTCCCTTATGATGACTTGCATACATGTGTCATTACTATCACCTCTGTTAAGAGATGTTCACATCGTTTGCTTGTTTCCAGGTTCCATACAACACAACTTGTATTAAATTTAGAAAACTGACTTTAATGTTCCCCCAAAATTATATTCATCACCTTAAGATATTTCCAATTGATTAGTATTTCCCTCCACCTCAGAAAAAATCTATGACACATTTAACATGCCAAAGGCATTCTTTTTCACAACTGCCTGGCTCGCTATATTCCACCAAAATCACCCCGTAATCTTCTTTCTCATCGTAAAACAGTCCTAATGTTTGTAAATTATTGCAATTGTTTACAAGTCACAATGAACAATTTGTTTCGTCATGCCAGAGAACTTCATTCATTCTAAAACAATTTTTCTTGTCCAACTTAGGTTAATAACGTCTAAGGGTCACCTCTTATAAATTTATTGCAATAATTTTCACCGAGATATTTTTCTCCAAATTAAATAATTTATTTATTAGCTATAAAACATAATAACATCTGATTTTAAATTACTCACCTTTTGATGGTATTGAGAATTTCATCAATTTCCTTTTGAGTTAAAGGGAAAATCTTTGAGTTACATTTATCATGTTGCTTACAATGTGGCTCAGCCAAATCATTGGTACACACACATTTATTTTTATTTATATGGCAAAAAACTGAACACGAGTTTACTACAAAGAAGTCATGGGCATGTTGGTTATTTTTAACCTGATTGGAATCATCCATTTCCTCTTTCATCATAAAAAGAGCAATGCGGGTAGCAGCACGAGCAACCAATGTTTGCTGGTTGCTATGAGGGGCTCCATCCCCTTCTTCAGAGTTACCTTCCATGTTAATGTAATCTCCTCTAATCCTATCATCGTCTGCACCATCTGCTTCATCAGGCTCTTCTCCTGCTCTTTCTGAAACGTCAAAATCAATATCCCATTCTTTATCTGGAGTCCAATCAAAATCAAGCCGACTCCACTTTCGGTTCACGTTCTTTTCTAACTTTGAAGTACTTTCTGCCTCTCCAGAATTTTTCTTATCAGTATGATTTTCTTCTTCTTTTGCTTTAGATTTTGCTTCATTCTCAGACACCAATGGGGCTAATGAATCAGAAATATTACTTGAATGTTTCAATGTAGCTGCTTGTGTTACACAATCACTTGAATTGTTCAATGTAGTTCCTTTAATTTCATGTGTAGTGTCTAATTTTTCAGAAACTTTTTCTGATTGTGCTAAAATAACTCTGTCAGTGTGCATCTCTTTTTGAAATTCTTCCTCTTCACAACATACAGGCTTTGGAATTGGAGTACAAGATGAAACATTTTTTGTAGAATTACTCTCATTCAATGGATCAGAATTATTTTCTAAAGAGGAGTCATTTGTTTTATCACACGTTTTCTCCTGTGCAGAATCTGACAAAGCATCATAATGAAGAGAAGATGAATCTTGCTCATGAGTAGGCTCTGTTGTGTTAAATGGAGATACGTTTTCCAGTTTGTTAACACTTCCACTAACTACTAATGGAAGCTTGGAATTACTTTCCACAGATTCAACTTTTTTCTCATCAGTAATTGCTGTGTTTTTTAGAATGTGAGCTGTAATTTTCAAGGATTCTGTTATTTGAATATTAGCCTTATTTGGTGAATTAATACTATCTTCTTTTTCTGCATTTTTGTTTTCAATAAAACAGTCTTTCACATTCAATGGCAACTCATTACTTTGTAATGATTGGTTTTTTACATTAAAATCTTTAGAATCATTATCATCATAATTTTCATTTCCTTTTTGGTGTACATTCTTCTCCAAACTTGTATCCTGCATTTCTTCAGTATAGTTGTCACTCAGGTTTTCAACTGGCTCACAGAGATCATCATAATCATTCACATTGCCAAGGCTCATGCGAAACAATGCAGAAGTAGTTGAATCACGACCAGTTCTGCATGTTTGGAGAATATCCTTGTAACGCTGCAAAAAGAATAAGAGACATAATTTTTTATCAAGTTATTATCATGATCAAATACATGTTTTAATGATCATATTTATCTGGCTGACTTATCTGGCTCACTTTTGCAGTAACATTAATACAAAATTCTACAAGTTTACTTGCATTCAATTCCAGTTTACTTTCTTATTCAAACCAGGTAGCAAAGAATTTCATTCTTTCAAGAATTAAAAAGTAATAATTTTAGGTAACAACTATACTTTTAGAATGATTTTAATTCTTACACGGTATTTTTAAAACATTTTAAAAATTTCAAAACAAAATTAGTATTGAATGAGTAAGGAGAAGTAATCTTCCACAGTACAAATGTATTTACACTAAATTCAGATCTTACATTCCTGCATACATGTTTTGAAGACTTTTACTTTATCTTCAGTGCTTACTTCTGCCCCTCCTTACTAGCAAAAAATTTCAAAATTTTACATGTTGAAAACAAAGGGGAAAAAAAAAAAAAAGAAAAAAAGAATCCTCCTACCCCTATTTTAACGACACAATCAACATAAAATAGCCTTTTATTAAATATCATCAATTCCCAACATCCCCCCCATCCTTTCGTAGTTGGTTTCCAAAGCCAATCCAGAGCACTAAATGGTGCCAGCAAGGGTGTACATTTAACAACCATGCTATGTACTACATTACTTGGACATGGGTTTAGTTTTGTTTTATTTCATTTCATTTAACTGTTTCATTTTATTTTATCCTCTGAATTCACATTTCTTCTCTATATACCCTTTTATATATTTTCTTTTATATACCTGATAGGGAACGCTGAAGATGAGGTGAAAGTCCACAAGGTAAGACCTGAATTTAGTGTAAATACATTTTATTGAGGAAGATCACTTCTTTTTACCCATCCATATGGTGTTCCACAAGATTTCTGTGGTAACCATCGAGTTTAAAATTGATATTGTAGGAAATGGATGTACATTCCATGGGGTTAAAACATAAAAGATAAAGTATAAATAAATTACTGGTAATTTTTCTTGTAAAATGTTGAAGGAAGGGCATGACACAGGAGCATTGCAGGAAGGGAGGAGCATAGAGACCAGGAAGGGAGAAATGCAGTGGGAAAGTAGGGAGGGCATGGCAGGACAGGAGGAATGTAGCGGGAAGGTGCAGCGTGATGAGAAGAGAGAAGCATGGTGGGAAGAGAAGGAACATGGAGGGGAGTGCTAGTGAAGAGCCAGTGAGGGACACAATGGAGTGGTTCACTGTGTCAGAATGTAAATAAAATTATTTCCAATTTAAACAATTCATTTTACATCCTTTTTGTATTTAATACTGGATGTCAAATGTGTCAAGTGAACATCTATTTAAAGATGGGCTAAGTCTGGTCAAGAGACTATTGGCTGGATATGAAGATATGAACATTTGTTACAAGAGTGTCAGTTTTTCTGAAAGAAGTTACAGAACTTGATAATTCAATTGTTCAAGTAAAAAGGAACATTCGAACTGGTTACTGATCAATTTATAAATAAAGTTTGCATCCGAAAGATCTCATGCAAAGCTTAGCAAAGTTAGATTTAACACAGTTGAAATTTCTTTATAACAATGGTGCATGAACGGATCTTGGAAACCATAGTATGATGCTGCAATTCTAAAAAGCTATGTTGACAGCTTCAACTTTTTAATGTGTGTTTGAAAAGGTGACCAAACAAAAGAAAATTGCATCAAAACTGAATTAAGAATCATAATGTAAAGTTATGAAAGTTAATTTATGATGTACTTTACAGTTATAGTAGGGTTATGACAGTACTTTTAGATGTACAAGAATTACCCGTTTCCTAATCAAAGATTATTCCAAGGTCTCTTATTTTATTATTTAAAAATGAGACACATTACATAGACAGGAATGATCATCACTAACGTTCTAATTAAGAGTCCAAATTTTACATAATTCACAAATACATACATGTTGTCATAAATTGATGACAGTTTTTTTTTTTTATTACCTAACTGCACATTCCATTAAGGGCAAGGGCCTCCTGCTTGGCAGAGAATTATTAATCCTTTAATGAAATAATAGGATGATTATGAAGAGTGAAGGGACTATCACAAATATATCCATGCCGAGGCGGAATTCGAACCCGCAATCCTTCGATCCGAGATCGCCACGACACTACTGCCTCAGCGATCTCGGCTCTCCAGATAGATGATGAAACAGAATAATACATATCAAATAAATCTTTATAACATTGAAATGAGAAGGAATAAATTCCCTATAAAAATTAAAAACCTAATTACAATTACAAAAAGTATACTTGTTTATTCAATGAGATATTAAAAACAAAGCTAAGTTTAATCTTAATATCTAAATTAAAAGAATAATTATGAAGCAAGACAAGGATGACAGACTCTTGTAAAAGATGAATATGTATTAATTATTATATGTATTAATATGAATTAATACTATAATATGACATATGATTGTTATTTGTCAACAACCTGAACATTACTACTGCAGAGAGAATATGGACTGAGGAAGGGAGGGGTGGGGTGGGGGAAGGGACGGAGCTTCATTGGAAACACTGGAAGGCTGACTCCTAAGGAAATACAAGAAGAGCTACTTACAGGATTTGCAAGATATTTGGAAGGGACTTTAAAAATTGTTTGTGACTGACAATTACTGATTTGAATATCATTATTCACAGTATCTTGCTGTCTGAGATTTTGATCATGTTATATAGTGTTAGAATCAGAGAGCTCTTGAAAATGTTGCTTGATCCATTTAACTGATTGTACTAATATAGGATCATAACCCTTTGCAAACATATCCATTTGAGGTTGGAATTCATGGAAGGATTGATCTTGATAAAAAGATTCAAGAACCAGTCTGGAACTAAAATTTGGCTCCACTGTTAGAATTGATGGGTAAAAAAAAATGGCCCTGCTTTATTTTATGAGCGGTTAAGGAGTTTTGCATCTCAGAAGGTAATCTAATGTTACTGTGATGTTCTTTCAGCCTATCACCTAGCCACTAATGAGTATGTTCTATATCTAACAGGTTTCATTGAGAACATTTAATTGAAAATACAGAATTAACTTTTTTTCAATTTCAGAACTAAATCCTTGAGATGACAAATAACATTTAACCTATTAAGAATAGAATTGACCAAAACCATATTACCAAACTGATTATGAATTTGACTCTTTACTTGGTAATTAATCATCGGAATGACAGGTAATGTAGACATAATCTTATTTGAAAATGGAAGAAAGGGTAGTGGATAAGAATTGTAATGTTTTGGAGTAAGTATTTCCGTAACATCTGATTTAATTTCTGGACCACAAATTTGGATATGAACTGAATGGGATAAGCATTTCTAATCAATAGTAAAAATATTTTGTCAAGATTAACTGAGTAGAGCGTACTCTCTGATATACCAAATACCCACTCAACAAGATTTTTGACAATAGTGATTTTTATAGGGATGATTTGAGTTCATGTTTACAATGATCTCAGAATATGTGAGCTTAGTATAACAGTTAGTCATACAATAAGTTGGAAATCCAAAAATAGTAAAATCTAAAAAATATAACATGTAATCCACTTCCTGTTCCAAAGTAATATTTAAATTATGGTGATAAGAATTGAATTTTTACAAGATAATGTGAACTTGCCATGTTTTTCAGAAAATCTTAAGTAAACCACTTCGAACTTTTGAAAATTTATAATCAGGTGAAGATAACTAGATACAACCAGGTGTAAAAGGGATTCCTTGCTTATGAATCTTGGTGAAAGCATAAGCTGTAGCAGTGCCAGGAACCGTAGGATAAACACTATGAAAAGTTGAAATATCTATAAATTTATTATTGAGCCAACTCTTTAAAATTTCTTGGATTTTCAGAAGATATTGCCTGGCAGGATATCTGGGTAATTGTGTAAAATTGTCATTGGGGTCAAAAGTTCTCTTCTACCTTGGCCCGATATGTCGACTTATCTATTAAAGTGACGGCCCTGCCTTTATCTGTAAGAATGACAATCAATTCAGGATTTTTTTTCAAAAATTGTTTAGTTTGCAAAAGGTTATGATACATCAAATTTTGCAGTTTACTTAACTTAATTGGATTATTCCCATAAGTTGATAAGGAATTAACTAAGACATTCCTCAATTTTTTTCTTTCAGTTTGAGGCACTTTTTGCATATTTGATTCAATCAATTTTATGATCTGAAAAATAACATCCTGTTTATCATTGTTAGTCAAGGAAAAGAAAATAACCTAAACTGACCATGTCTTGAAGAGCCAATGGAATTTTTGAAGATTTTAAATTACAAAACCTAGGGCCAAAGGCCTCATTGACTCTACATTGATCTTGACAGCTAATTTTACATTGTTCTACAAAAACTACTTTTGACTGTCATATTCAAAATATTTCTCTAAGTTTGATCATCTGTCAAAAAAATTAATGAACTTTCAGGAATAAACATTTTAATTGCAAGTTCAGATTTATTTAACGTTATTTGTAGCTGCTTCAATAAAAATATTTCTCTGATAATGTTACATTTAATATCTGCCTGTTGAATTTCAACAGATATCTCTAAAATTTATTCTGATCCTTGTTCAAGTTTAAATAAAATAATTTTGTACTATTTCTAATAAATTTAGGGATCACATCATTAACCTTGGACTTGGCGGGAAAATTTATGTGAGTCTGGATTTTCCTGTACCGTGCACTCACTTTGATCGATATCTTGATTAGGTGAGCCACCGGACCAAGAAGACTGACAATAAACAAAGACCTTGTTAATTCTTGATATTTGAAGTCCATAATTATGAAATGTTAACTCAAATTTAATAGATGACACGTGATAGATTAATGTTCATTAGTATAGGAAAATCCAGACTCCCATAAATTTACTCACCAAGTGCAAGGTTAAGGTTTCTGATGAAACTCCCCCTACTCCGGCCCTTCCCCGACCCCTTCCTTCATACTTACCCCTCCATCCATGTCTCAACTAGTTCTGTCCATATTCTCTCCGCAGTAGGAATGTTCAGGTTGTCGACAAATAAGAATCATAGGTCGTATTATAAAATTAATTCTCAACTCATTCATCTTTTACGTGGGTCTATCTTTTTCTTGCTGTGTGCATGCCTTGTTTCATAATTATTCTTTTAATTTAGATTTTAAACTTAGTTTTGTTTTTAATATGGCATTGTATAAACAAGTCAATTTTTTATTGTAATTAGGTTTTTAACTTTCTAGAGATTTTTTTCTTTTCATTTCAACATGTATGTAATTATGAATTATGTAAAATTTGAACTCTTGATTAGATTGTAAATGACAATCATTCCTGTCTATGTAATGTGCCTCATTTTTACAGTAATTTTTTGCAGTTTCAGATCTTTAAACATCCAGTTCAAGAAGGAGGGATATCAGCCTTTGAAACGTTGCCATGCCACTGATTTTTCAAATAAATGTTAATTAAAATGTAGAAAGATTGTTGTATTAAAAAAAGTTGATTGTCTTTAATAATCTTTGGAACCAATTTACTTAACTAATCTGTTAATAACAGATGGCCATTTGATCAAGTTTCATCTCTTACTTTAGTTATGTTTTTGAATAGTACAGCACCAATATTATAAATGTATGCAAGAATAGATTTAAATAAGAAGAAAACAATATATTTACTTTTTTGAGTGATTAAAAGTTGATCATTTTCCCTAGACCACTGAAAAAGATTCTTGTAATGCATTTTGCAATATTTTTTAATCTTACAATCATCAGCAAAAGGTAAAAACTGTACATCACCAATAGGTGATGTACCCAGCAATTTCAGTATTAATAGGAACACTTTAATGGATGTGATTTAGAATTACCAACTTTCCTCCTGTACGTGGTAAGTGTCATTAAAATCCGTAATCTTGGCATACATTTTGGAATCATCCACAAACAATTTTTTTTTCTGTATTTGATAACAGTTGGCAGATCATTAATGAAAATACTATTAAACAAAATCGTACCCAGATGAGAGCCTTGAGGTAGACCACTACTAACTACAAATGACTCAGATGCACGGCCATTAACAATGATGACTTCTGCCAGAAAGATATAAGCGTATCTATGATAGTAGTGGATGCCATAGGAGGAGATGCCTAAGTATGGCAACTTGTCAATCTATATATCATGATTAACATGGTAGTGGCAAAATCTGTGTATATAGCATCGACTTGAAAAGCGGATTCAAATGCTTTAATGATATAGTTTTTCAATACAGCTAATTGGTTGTAGAAAATCTATTGTTAGTAAAACCATGTTGCAAAAGTGCGGTGTCAAAGCATTAACATCAGTTTCTCAAAAAGTTTAAGAGTCAGTTCTGAGAATGGAAATAGGACAGTAATTTGAAATATAGAGGTAACTTTATATTTTGAAGCTGTGAAGAAAGTTCCCATGTCAAAGGAATGGTTAAAGATAAAATTAAAAAATAAATAAATAAATAAATAAAATAAAATTTAAAAAAAACACACATTGGGAATCTCATCTCTTACCCGAGTTCAAATGATTTAGAAGCAAGAATCATTTCAGATAACATGAATTTGATATTGCAGACCGAAGAATGATGTTGAAAGCCAGTGGTAGAAGTTGGAATGTTTTTTATATCACGTTTGATATATTGATAAAAAAATTAGTAGAAAACAAGGTGGCAATTTCTGAACAGCACTGCAATGGTTCATACCCAAATGCATAATACCAGGTAACTGAGTGTGCTAGTAAACATGTTGATGAACTTCCAAAAAGATTTAGGGTTGATAGAAGCAGACAGCTCAATTTTATGTACATACGAGTGGAAAAGGACATGCTGTAAATGAGACACACTGGATCGCAAGCACAAAATTTAACATAATAATCGAATCTATTAGTTTGTCTACATAGTTTGTGAAATTTAATTTTTGCTCTGATATAGCCAATACGCTCCAAGGGGAGTACCAAAGCAAATAAGGACTGACAAAAACCAGTTTCTTTGGAACAAAATGTTTGAAGCATGTAAGCAGTCATTGTAAAAAAAAAAAATTATACATTAAAATCAATGTCATATTTGTTGAAGTAAAAGTTCCAGTCTGTGCTATTAATATAATAAATGATACAATTGTAGTACAATTTCTCTTATTTACAAAATATCTATGAAGCAAAAGTAAAGGCCAATAAAAGAACTCCATATTTGCAACCTCCAGACGTTAAAAAAAGGATATTGGTAAAAGAAATTTTCAATACATCAGTTATAAAGTTTACAATTTGCTTCCACGTAATTTGAAAATATTGAATGTAAATAGCATATCAACTAAAAGTATGATAAAATACTAGTTGATAAACTCCTCTGAGATTGTTCTGAAGACCATTTTTGAGTAATGCCGTGTTTGCACTGAAATCCTTCATCTAAGTTATACTATACCTATTGTAATTTATATTTTAGCTTTTATTGTAATTGTATTGTATTGTATTGTATTGTATTGTATTGTATATGTATTGTAAATAGAAAATATGTTAAATTTTTTTATTTTCTTTTTTCATTTGTATTTCATCGAGTATAGTTTTATAAAGTTTCTTTCTTTTCTTTTATGTAATTAGTGTTAATGTATTTATCTTTATAAAATTAATTCCTTTTTTTCTATTTATATTTTCACTTCTTTACAAATGTACTACATTTTGCGATATCATGTACATAATGCAATTTGCGGGTTCGTGCACAGGCTATCAAAGTACGATACTTGCCATTGTCCATCAGGATTCATCACTGATGAAGCAAACCTCCAACATTATAAACAATTGTAGGTACTTAAATTATACAATAGATGTAAATGAATCAAAAGTTGAAAGGAAAGTGTAAAAGAGGTTTTTAGTCTCAATGAAAATTTGAAACAGAAATCACTTCTTAATTAGCACAGCATGCAGCTCAAGAAATAGCTGTAGATCGAGTGTATTCCATGCACTGATCTATAACCAGCTCCAAAAAGGTAATATTAGAATGCAATTAATAATAAAAGAAAGACGAAGAAGAATTCGGATCACATGCTACTCTCTTCAACATCTTGGTTTTTGAATAATCAAAATACGTGATGAGAACTCACCTCTACAATTCTTGTGTATGTCTCATCTCTCTCTGAGATCCACGGATCGAGAATAATGACTTGGTCAGGTATATCAACAGACAATGTGATCTAGAACAACATATAAATATGTAATGCAACCATTATGAAACGTTTATGATAAGAGCACATGAAGTTGAATGAAACCTTAAAAGAAAGGAAAGAGAATAATGAAATAAAATGGGCATTTTCTTAAAATTAAATATTGATACATTAAATATTAAAAATGAAATGTAGCAAATGTTAATGATAAAAATTTCTTCAAAGTGCACTTACATAAAAGAGGCAATTAAGTAAAATTAAAATAATAATATTAACAATAATAACAATAATAATAATAATAATAATAATAATAATAATAATAATAATAATACTTTTATAATAATTCAATTATTAAAAAAATGTAATTAATGAAATATAAAAAAAGTAATGAAACCTCCAAGCCGCATAAATACTTTGCACATGAGTAATGAGAAAGACATCGTCACCATGATTTTCATATTCAGGCATTTGGTTCAGATAAATCATGTCTACGGACATTACTGCAAGTTTTCCATTAAAATGAAAATTATAAAAAAAATTTCAAATCGTGCTTTTTGAATTTATGATTCTGTTATAAGGAATTCAGGTAATACTCGCTTGAAATCTCCACTGAAAAACATTGATTTTTCACTCATTACCTTTCATAATTTAAAAGGGTTTCAAATGTCTTCAAAACTTCAAAACTTGGCATTATGTAATTGTGCATAACAGGAAACCTTTTTTCCCTCTTGTGATCACTATGGATTGTATCACTGTAGAATTTGTCCTCCTAGCCAACTTTTCTAAATTATCGGATCTCCCTAAACAAAAATTGATGTACTTGCCAGCAAAATGCTTTATGGCTTTGATCCATACAATAATCAGAAAAAATACATGTAAGTGCATTAAATCTTATAAATGTACAAGCACGCACACGTGACCACGATGGGGTACCAAATGTAGCTATTAAGATCGCTATTAAGGCTCGGCCCGATTTATTCTTACAGGCATATAATGCATGCGTACGAGAGGGGAATTTCCCCCGTCGATGGAAGCAACAATAGCTAGTCCTCCTTCCGAAGAGCGATAAGGCACCTACTGATCCGGCAGCCTATCGGCCAATATGCTTAGTGGATACAGCAGGCAAAGTGTTAGAGCGGATCATCTGCAATCGGATTGAACCATTTACAGAGTGGTCTGTACAGATTGAGGATCCAGAACACGTGTTCTTTCATTGTCCACACTTCGTAGTGGAAAGGAAGGAACTCCACAGACTCCTCCAAGAGGTAGTGACCCCTGAGACTATCGTCGCTAGGATGCTGATGATACAAGAGTATTGGAGTGCAGTAGCCACCTATGTCGCAAAGGTCCTGAAGACGCTCCGCTCCGAGGAGCAGTTACGAAGACGTGTCCCGTAATATGTTGGTGAAGTTCGAAAAGCCCATCCATGCTTCTCGCGATGCAATGCCTGATGGCAATTCCATGGGAAGGAATAGGAGGAAAGGGAGGGGGTTTTAGTGCTTACGCATAGGCTAGTTATGAATCCCACACGCTGCAGGTTGCAGGGCCTGCAGTGTCTTTGGAAGATTTGAATGTGTGAACATCTTACCCCTTTTTTGCAAAGTAATTCCACCATGGACGCAGCAGCACCTCCACTAGCACCTGTTGCTGGGATGCCCTGTTGAGTGTCTGTTCCCTTTGACCAGGACAGTAATTCTTTCACCATTTCATAAGACTCATGGAAAACACCATATTGGTATTTGGTCTGAATCAACTGCAAGTACCTACACACATTTATGATCAAATTTCATAAAAGTACATCAGAATCCAATTATGATTCAACACTATTGTTTAATTGAATTTTTATTTGCAAAATAATTTAGGAGCCAGCAATTTGAGGGTTTCTTATAACCCTGCATTACCTTAAATCTCAGTTTGTTTTAAATAGATCCACAACACAATGAATTATGTTTCTCATTTAGACTTTATGAATGTTAGAAATTATGATAAAAGCAAATAAGTACTACAAGTAAGTAGGGCAAACCATTGTATAAGACAAACCATTCTCTCTCTCTCTCTCTCACCATTTTTGATTGGAACATTTTGACAATATATTATTCTAGACCAGAGAGCATTGAAAGACGAGATTTATCTAACTAATTTAGAGCAATAAGAATAACAATCACCTACAGGAAAAAAAAAAGAACTACTAATTATCAATGTTGCAAATTTGATAAGTTATACCAAATTTGAATTATTTAAAAATTTTATCATCCATGACTGAAAACAGATTTTCTATTTCATTTTATTTTTATTATGATAGGAACTACTCCCTTACATTAAAGACCCATATTAGGATAATAATGATTATCATTACTTGAGGCTGAATGAACAGTCCAATTACCATATCTCTTATATCATTGTAATTTCATGCCACATGTCTTGTTCCAATACAAACACAATACAATAGGATTTGCAAAATACAATTTACAAAGTTGGCTATACACCCTGAGTAATTATAACATAACTGTATACCTCAGTTGACATTTCACCATGCATTTCCGAGTTCCGACAAGGTCTCGGTCTTTAGTTTTCGTGATTTACATGAAACAAACTTCAGTCTATGGAACACATTCTAATTTCCAATGCATTCATTTAACACCACTCACAAAGCTTGAACCAATCCATCTGGCAAATGTATTAATTAATGCATACCAATATGCCTACTCCTAACATTACCCATATTTTGGACTTAGGACATACCATACACACATGAACTGAGACATCTTGATTTACAAATCTTTGTTTTTCCTCCAACTTGCAAAAGTGAATGAGAGTTAGTACTATAAGGGTTAGCACACTTGCCTCAATCCCTTCAAAAGTGCAGCAGAAGCAATTAATTGTATCAAATTTAAACTTACGAAACAGACAGCTGATAAGGAGATGATGACACAGGTAAATAATTTCCTTTCTGTTTGTAGCGAGCATATGATTTCTTCAAAGAGACCATCTGATCTTGCCTAAGTTTGGCCATGGCTGCACGAAGGAGACTATCAGGATACTGCTGATAAACTCGGAACAGTTGATAGGCCCAAGATGTTTTGTCCGGTGTGCTACACAAGGAACTCTGCCCACAAATGTAAATAACATCCATTACAGAAAAACTTTGAATAAATAAATACCACTTTGAAAGAATTTAACTGGTTGTCTTGTTTCAATTTGAATTGTATAATATTGTTTATTATTCCTTTATAAATTAAAGAAAATCACATCTTAAAATTATATTTATTTCACATAGTTAAAACATATGTTACATAAGTAACAATGTTTTGAAAATCTCTCTTTTCCATCTTCAGGTTAAACTGTACAGAACACATATTTCTACTAAATATTTTATAACAATAAAAAGATTTTACCCTTTTTATACAATTTTCATTCCAATAACAATTACCAGAGGACAAAGTACAAGGTAAAAAGAAAATAAATCATAAAACAGATTCAAATTCAAACAGGGTCAAATGTGTTCCCGTGCTTGACAATGTTGTCAACAGCTTTCGGGTCTTTTGCCATGAATGGAGTAGGTACACTGAACAAGCTGACATTTCCTTGAATAGCTCACAACATAGCATTCGTCAACTTCCAATGATGTCATTATTCATGCACCAGGAATGAAAGGTCAAGGTCAAGATTATCACTAACCTCAATGTTTTGAATCGTCAAATACATTTTGGCATCATCAGCAAACAGCAATACACTAGTGTGAGTAATAACAGACAGCAAGATGTTTATGAACACAATAAAAAAAATGGGCCATTGATGTGATCTCTGAGAAACAGTAGATGGAGCATCAAATAAATGCTAATTGAACCCACAAACCAAGACAAACTGCTTCCTGTCATTGAGGTAAGATCGCACCAACTTCCTCAGAGAATTTAGGAATAGAGTTTACAATGGATATTGGAAAATAGTTGGAATTGTTCACTGTTTTGCTCCTCTTGTGCACTGGAAGAACCTTACCAAGCTTCCAAAATTCAGGAAATATGCCAGAAACTAGTAATAAGTCAATTAGATGCCAAATTGGATAAGAAATAGAGTATGGACAGATCACAAGGAAGACATAAGGTATAAGATCAGCAGCAGCACATTGTTCACATTCAGCCTACCAACACTCTCAAAAATATCAGCCAGACTTAGCGTAACACAATTCAATGAGATAAAATGATTCGCAGTGTCATACGCAATATATACAGATGGGATAAGTTCAGAGTACTGTGAAGCAAAATACCCAGTGAATAATTGAGGTGAATCCTTATGGTTATTACAGTGTAAATCCTTCCATGAGAGACGGATTGGAATCTGATAGTTTTGTTCAAGAAATTAGCAAGATTCCAAAAGGCTCTCAAGTTCATTTATTTATTTACTTGCAAAATACATGAACAGGCAAGTCAATCCTGATAATGTCCATGATGACACTCATGAGTAAATAGAAAAATAGAGAAGACGGAGGAGGAGGAGAACGAGGGGAACAAGAACAAGAAAGAAAGAAAAAAAGAAGAAAATAGGAAGGAAAAAACAAACACTAACAAAAACTGTTGTGGCATTTGTGTACTGTTTGTTTTTTTACATTCAAAAAACTAATTCCTCTGAAGAAACCAATTGCAAAGATTCCTACTTTTCATAATTGCACTTAGTGAAATATATGAAATATTTCAATGTAATAAGTAGTTTTGTATCCAGATAGACAGGCCAAACCAGCGAAAAATTGAGGTTAGAAAATCAGTCGTATGATATTTGGAAAATGATGTCCAGGGATCTTTTAGGAGATGACTATGATAGCCCCAGTGATAATTACAGACAAGTCAAAAATAACTAAATGTAAAACTTGTTCTACACGTTACCATCGCAGCTATGCTGAAAGGTGAAAGTGTTATCAAGCAGTGTATTTTCCAAGTGTTCTCCGGCCATCACCGGCCTTCAGGAATGAATATGAGGCTTTATTTGTTTAAAGAAAGGAATCTAGAGTGGGTAACCATGGAAATAAGATCTTACCAGGAAGCAACAAACTCGTTATAAGGCATTGATCAAGGAGTTGAAAGCACACCAGGCCAATCGTGAAAAGTATATTGCACTAAAATCCTTTGGTGGAGTGGAAAAAAGTATCACAGAAAAAAAAATAATCAAGGGATATAACTGTAATCATAAGGCTAAACAATTATTTTGTGTGGATTATGCACCAAACATTTGCAACTGAGGGACAGTATTT
This sequence comes from Gryllus bimaculatus, assembly GCA_017312745.1. Classification (NCBI taxonomy): domain Eukaryota; kingdom Metazoa; phylum Arthropoda; class Insecta; order Orthoptera; family Gryllidae; genus Gryllus; species Gryllus bimaculatus. Next base: position 5,125,064 of record BOPP01000069.1, on the reverse strand, counting down.
TGGCAAGAACACCTACTTATATGACGTAATTGTTCTTTTAGAAACTTGGTTGAACAGGAATTTTCCTAACAAGGCACGAATTATGCACAAGCATAATTATAGATTATACAGGCTTGATAGAAATCCTGGTACAAGTTCATTGCTGACAGGAGGGCGTGATCTGGTTGCGGTCCGCAATGAAATTCAGAGTTCATCTATCTTAATGATAGTCAACAAAGTGGAGCACATTTTTGTACGATTGGACTCTTCAAACATTGTGGTTGATGCTATCTATATACCACCCCTTTCTTGTACTGATATGTTTGTCAAGTCGTCAAGGTGGGTTGTATTGCTGATCTTCATCCAACTGCTGACTTAATTATTGGGGGGTGGGGGCTACAATCTTCCTAGTGCATCATGGAACTGTGATTAGATTGACTCCATGTCATCGATGCCCTCGTCAGCAAGAGAACTCATGAACACTTCCTCTTTGTTGGATTTCTACCAACTTAACAATATTGTGGATCTATTTTGGATTTGGGGTTTTGTTTACAGGGATCTCCTTCTGTGGATGTTGCAATGGATTCACTCATAATTGAGTATGGATATTGCCCAGCACTGGAAGTTGTCTTTGGTATGATTAATTAGAGCAGTCGATCCAGGGATAATGTTTTTCTCTCAAGATTTTTGAAGAGCTGATTATCTATCCATTTTTGCAGCACTGAATGGTACTGCAATGGTGTACTGTACGGTCTCTGTGAAACTTATCAGTATGGTCAAGTCCACAAAGTTTTCTCATGTAGAGTTTAAATATAACCGGTCCCCACAAAACTGTAGCACCTTGAACTTGAGATCACAAAATAAATTTTTAAAGGCTCTTTGTGAGTGCTCTTTTGAAGGAACTACTTTGTGACACAAATTAACTACTTCTCACGACATGATAATCTCCTGGAAACCTCTGAAACACATTAACAAGGGTGATTCCTTGCCATATCAAATGCATTACAAAGATATGAACATCTCGAGTGATGAAGAATGGAGTGATTCTTTATGAGACTATTTCAACACTAACTTTGCCAACAGTAATGGAAACTTTTATTTTGATGATCAAAAAACATTTGGTAAACAAATGTCTATGAACAACCTATCTTTTTTCACTTGAATTGAATTGAATTAATGCCTTATTTTACATGGCGAGACTCAGGCCATGAGGCTTGCACTTGGGAAAATATTTGTGGAGTTAATAAGGCTTGACACAAATAAGGGACCTGGGTATGATCAACTAACTAACTTCTTTGGAAAAACAGGTAAATATGCCTTATCATGTCCCTCGTTTCTTATATTTAACAAGTCATTACCTTCTAGTGCCTACCATGAGAGTTCAAAAATTGTCAAAATAATCCCTTATCACTATAAGGTAAGTTCGAAGGTAGTAAGTTCGAGAAGGTTAACTATAGTTCTATCACAATACTGAGCGGAATCCCAAAGTTATTTTAAAACAAGGTGACAAAAGTTATTTCAGCATCGATTGGCAATTTCACCAGTCTGCAGTCTGGTTTTATGAGGGAAATTTTCATAAAATAACCTTGTAGTTTTCAAAAGAGACATGATTGATGCTATTAAAATGTGCAGACAAAGTCATCTGCACAGACTTCTCTAAGGCCTTCGAACATAGCTGTCAATTGATGTTGCTCTTAGCTTCAAGAGCTTTAGTGGCTAGAGAGAAGCAGTACAAACAGATTTATGGCCGTTCATCTTACTGTTTGAAATACCATCTGGAGTTCTGCTGGGGTCTCATCTTGGTACATTTCTTTTTAACATCTATATTAATGATTTACCACAGGATTTATATGCTGTGAGAGTCTACTTTATGCAGATGATACCAAGATTTTTTGGGCGGTGTGAAATCGTGAGGATGCCTGTCTTTTACAGAGTAATCTAGACAAATTTAACAATTTGTGCGATCATAATGCCAAACTTTTGAATGTATCTAAATTCTCCCCTATGAAGTATTCACTGGGAAGATCTGACATCCAGTTTTTTTTGATCAATGGTGCAAGAAAGGTTCATGACACTGTCTTGGGGGGGGGGGGGTTCACTTTCGATTTGAAGGCTTCTTTTTATATCAACTCCACTGAAACCTCCAAAAAGGCTATGAGAAGATTGAGTTTCATTTTGAGAAACACAAGATCTTTTAGAATTCCTGGTACTATTTCGCTTCTTTATATGTCATTGGTCAGACCCTTTCTGGAATACAACAGCATACTTTAGAATTCCTGCTACAATAACCAGCAGATGCTACTTGAAAGGGTTCAACATAAATTCTTGAGAACTGGGGCTCATAGCCTTTGTAACCCAAAGACCATGTACGACCACAACTATGAAGACATACTTTACACGATGAACATGGCTTCATTAGGTGATAGGAGGGTGATATCTGATAGCTTGTTCCTGTACAAACTTATCCACAATGAGATTGATTGCCCTGACCTACTGTTCTGTATAACTTAAAGAGTACCTAGACTTCACACAAAGGAACATTCCTGATTCACTGTTAAGCGTTGTGGAGGGAGCTGCCCCCATAATGTCTCCTGGGTTTGAGAGAACTGAAATTTTAGCAGCCTAACAACCCTTCATTTTAAAGATGGCTCTCTGGTATCAGCTCAAAATGCACATAGAAATGCAGTAGATTTTGTTAAAGGTCAAAAGTGAGGGAAGTTGCTGATCTGGATGATGGATTATAGTATGTCCTAAGATATTGGTATTGTGATGAGTTTTCATTAGCATTTACAATGAAATAATTATATGAGTAGTCATTGCTGCATTGAAGAGCTGGGGGAAATTGCTTTGTCGTTTCAGGAAGATGATGTGGAAAGAAGGTGTATATTTTGCCTTGATCTGGGGCAGAACTTTTTGTAAGTTCAAGAGCAAAATGCATTTCAGATATGAGAATGGGGTGTAATCCTCCTCTTTCTCTCTGCTCAAAAAATTCAATGTGCAATTCTTCATTCTTTCTTAAACCAAAAGAAAGGCACGAATGGTAGTTAGATGAACTCAACATGTCTTCATAGTGAGCAATGAGTTCCTCCTAGCCTTGAGACTTAATCATATGTCCATTTTTAAGAAGACCTGGTGCTGTTCGGGGGGAGGGGAGAAGGTGAGAGAGATTTGTATTTGTAATACAATGATTTGATGTATCTCCTGCACATCAGATGTGGTGCATGAGAATTGAGGGAGGAGACATACGCTCACCCAAAGGAGGTTTTACTCTCTAAAATTGGTTTTCTTGCTTTTAATCTATATTTTTTTAATTCAATTAAATTGTTCAATGTTTGATAGTGTGTGAATTGTGCCACTTTTACAGGTGCTAACCACCATCAAACCCCATGAGACAAAGGAGTTTACCCATACATTTTGAAATTACAGTTGAAGCAGCTAGGGGTATAGAGCTGTTGAGATGTGCATCCATTGCATCCACATAGTCAAATTGATCATATGAAAAATTGACATTTGTTTGAAATGCTGAGTAGCCAATACATTCCACAATCTGTTGAAGGTGCCTTGCCAAACCATGACAATATTCATCAATGCAGGGGATGGTGGAAAAATGGTTGCTGCTATTTAGGTCTAATATGGTCCCCAGCAAAAGCATTTGTAATTGAAGGGCTGCACAGGGTTCAATCAAATGACAATAATTAGAAACATTTAGACAATAATAACAGCATTACACAGACAGGCCTTGGAGGTCCATGTTATGCATTGCGTGCTATGAAAGGCAATGTGCATCAAGTATTAAAGTAAGTTGACAATCAATTGCATCTATCGACAGAAACACACTGCCTATTCATTGCAGTTGGCCAGTTTCTTGCAATTAACAAGCTCAGTGACCAGCAGGCAATAAACATTGGAGTAGTGTGGGGGGGGGGGAGAGAAATATCTTCAATAAAAAGCAAATGAAGGAATGGTAGAGAAAATTTGTGAAAGACTTAATATTTACACTTACGTGTATAATAGTGTTGACAACAGAACAATGGATATCTACAACATTTTTAACATCTTGAAAAGCTCCTTTCCTTTTAATGACTGTTCTTGGCTCCACCACATCAAATAAAGTCCTGAAATATCAAGGAGCACGTTAGCATAACATTTTGATATTTCTATGTAAAACTTGGACAAATGTATTTATTTACTTCACTACATTTACTTTTTTAATATGCATATACAGCACTACTGAGAGTATCTGAATATCAGGGTACATTGTACATTCTGGTGATTGCCAACTGGAGTTCGAATGATGTCAGAGCAGATTTCTCTGTGGGAATGGGCATGGAGAAGCAGTGCCAGCAAATGGGTTACCCACATTTGCCTCCAGGTAAAGAAAGTCTGTGAAGCAGCCATCGCTGTTGCTTCAGGCAAAACGAGTGAAAGACTATTTCTGCTCAAGTGAGAGCGTAGGCTTCCGTGGTCGGAGTCAGTATTTACTAGGCTGTCCAGGTGACGCCGCGTCCATGGCGAAGTTGCTGATGTTTCAGTCGCCATACTGCGACCTTCCTCAGGGCGTAATGCTATTATTACTATATATAGCATTATAGTATTGCTATATAGCGACCATATTGCGACCTTCCTTAGGGCGTAATTCTATTATTACTATATATAGCATTATAGCATTGCTATATAGCATTACGCCCTGAGGAAGGTCATAGAATGGCGACCGAACAACGGCAACTTTGCCATGGACGCGGCGTCACCCGGACAGCCTAGTAAATACTATTTCTGCTCATTGGTTCCTTTCTATTTGACAAGAAAAGTTTGTTTACAGATACTGGAGCAATGACAGACTTTGATGGGTCTGAGAAAACTACAATATGTTAAGAAATTCCATCTGCAGACGCATTATTCATGCCACGCAAGTGTGTATGAGCAATAAGGAGAAGAATGACTCAGAAACATAAACGAAACCTAATTTTCCTCATTTGCTCTGTTATTAGAACAGTGCGTTTCTATTGCAATGCAGCATGGCAATGGCATAGAGCAGGAGAGTAAGGGTCTGTGTCACCCCAGAGTACCGAGTTGGCAGACAATGGAATATTGTATGAACAATAAAGTAGAGAAATGAAAATGTAATTTAAAAAATTTAATACTATTTAATTCTATGATTTAAGCCATAGTAGAAGCGCATTCACTACTTTTATATGTAAATCTCAGATATTCACTCATGAGGTAGCTATCTGTTTTGCTGCGCGTTTTAAATTCTTTATGTAATTAGCTTTATGTATTTTTATTGTAAGCATTGTTGTCATGTGGTTTGTGTGATGTGTTTACTTTGCAATAATTATTTGTAATTCATAGACAGATATACTTACACATGTATTCCAATACACTACAAATCATGAAGGCATTGCACATTGCCGATAAACCCACACCCCAAATAAGTTATGCATGTGATCACCTAACCCCACCTGACATCATCCTGATGCTAAACAAAGCATTTTCTTTTTCTTCAGGACCCATGTTGTAAAAGCACTTGCATGCACCCACCAGCCATCCCCACATGTTTCTCAAAAAGCACAAGACCAAACAAAAACAAAAAGCACAGGACCTTGGTAAATAGAGGTCGACAAAAGAAAAAGCACCCTAACAGTAGTTGACAGTAGCCCATATTACCTGACTTCTATGTCTAAAAGCAATTTGTCTTTGCGTTGCTCCACCTAATCCCTTGCTGTACTCCATAGAAAAAAAATAAAAAATAAAAAAAAAATAAAAACACGGTCAAAAATTCAATGACACGTTCTGGTATTGAGGTACGCAAGTGTCCAATAATCCCACAAGTGTTGCAGAATGACCTCCAACAAAGTTAAAATAGCAAATGCAATCACGGCTTGTGATCACAGGATAATTGGGAAGCCATGCAATAGAGGGGGGAGGAAAGAGATGCAGACTTCAGGTAGAAAGTTCAGGTTGGTGAACAGATAGATTGTGGGAGACATAGATTCAAGCAGATTTACTGAAATCCACTGAGGTAAATATTGCAATCATGAGCAAGCACATCTCACATTTAGAGACACTTATCACACATACACTCCGGTGTAATGTGATGACAAATGTTTTATAAGCCACACATGTTTTACCAGATAATATTAAGTTTTAAAATGCTGATCAATTTTTGCCATCATCAATTTATTTACTATTCATGCCTGACCTCTGCTAGCTGACCTGGTATTCAAGGTCGGCATTTCTGGTTGAATCATTAATTGCTGTGGAAAATCATCCTGAGAGGCTGCCTGCAATGCGCCATCCATCAACGTGGGAAACAAGTCTGCTCCATAAGCTGCATCTCTTGTAATTGCCGAAAGGTCATGACAATGGCAAGGTACTGTGTCGACTCAGTTGTCTAAGCCACTGCTGATAAATAATGGACTTGAAAATTGCAATGGCAGTCAGCCATAATTAGTTAATAATGTGTAGAACTAGAATTACAAAGGGCTATGCAAATGCATGTATTTCTCAAAATTCTCTCTCTCTCTTTTTTTGTGTGTTAATAATAATGCATTGTATCTTTGGCAATGTGATTGTCATCAACATGTGGGTGTTATTAATAGAAGTTTGGCAAAATGCCCTATTTTTATTACCGATTCAATTTTATGACTTTTAACAATAGGACGCACCCAATTGACATCTGGAGTTGTATTAGTAGATTTTCATTTTGAATTTTTTTGCCCTTTTTTCACTCTTGATAACTATTTTTGGCATTTTTCCTTATTTGTGCCTTTTTTGTCATTATTTATCCCTTTTTCCCCCCTCTATCCACATGGAAACACCTGTAAACCTGGATAATACGAAGGCATGGACATATACTGTCTTTCTGTGCGCATGAAGGCTCCAAAGTCAGTTTGTGTTAAAAACCTAAAAGGGAAAGAACGATGATGCAAGTGAATATTATTCATATTTGTCATTGGCACTGACACACTTGTATTCTCATGAGAAATCTTCTATGTTTGTGTATGGCCTTGGGTCCCTTTGGAAGACAAAACTTTCTGTACATGATATCTCAGTTCTTGTTCTCTCTTCCCTTCTGGTGATTGTAAAAGAGCAAAGAAGAAATCTATAATTCCATTCAATGATACCATTTCAAGATACAAAAGAGATTCCATAATAGGATCTTGTAGAAATTGTGTCGCAAGTAAAATAAATTTGTAATCGTCATACCAGGTTGTCAAGCACAATTAAGATTACAAAGAAAAAGTAGTTTCCTTCCATGTAAGGGCTAATGTAAATTTTACAGTTAGAATAAAAATGTGAGTCATTCAGTTATTAATTTTTTTTCAATAATTACTTTTAAATGGTGAATTTTCAATGTATCCATGTTTTTACCCCCATACTTTAAACAGAATAAATGCATACGCATTTTAGTAAAAATAAAAGCCTTTTTGCCTGCCTATTTTAGGGAAAATAAATGCCTGAACCTCCTCTAGTTATCGATAACCTAGAATTTGCACCATACCCAGATCAAGAACCACCCAATCTTCCTGAGATCTCTACAGTCAGCGAGGCCAATACCATTCAATGTCGCCAACCCACCCCACAAATACTTTGCCTAGGTGTGAGTGAGAGAGGAGAGGGGAGAGAGAGACGGGTGAGAGAGATGAGAGGGGAGAGAGGGGGGAGGGGAGAGAGAGGGGAGGAGATGGGAGAGAGAGAGAGGAGAGGAGATGGGAGAGAGAGAGGAGAGGAGATGGGAGAGAGAGAGGAGAGGAGATGGGAGAGAAAGAGGAGAGGAGATGGGAGAGAGGAGAGATGGGAGAGAGACAGGGGAGATGGGAGAGAGAGAGATAGGAGAGAGAGAGGAGAGGGGAGAGAGAGATGAGAGGAGAGGGGAGAGAGAGATGAGAGGAGATGGGAGAGGAGAGGGGAGAGAGATGAGAGGAGACGGGAGAGAGAGAGGAGAGGAGAGGGGAGGGGAGAGGAGAGAGAGATGAGAGAGAGATGAGAGGAGAGGAGAGGTGAGGAGAGGGAGAGAGAGGAGAGGAGGGGAGGGGAGAGATGACAGAGGGGAGAGTGAGGAGAGGAGAGAGAGCGAACAAGAGAAACAGCAAGAGAGGAGAGGAGAGGGAGCGAACAAAAGAAGAGAGAAAGAGCGTGTGAGAGGAGAGGGGGAGAGAGAGCAGCCACACACACTGCACATTAACAATAACAAAACAGAAACAAGCTTACCAAAAATCTTCTGCTGTATCTGGAATGGTGCTAGAATATGTTTCAGAAGCTGTGACCATCCTATGAGATCTCCCTTGAAGTTCACTCACTAAGAGGCGAAATTTTTCATGGATACGTCTCTCATACTCTTCAGCACTTTCATGATTACCACGAGCATTGTCCTCAGGTCTCTGATTGAAAGAAACACTTTTAGGAATTCAAAATTATTCACTAACAAAAAATTGTGTTAACTGATGATTATTATCTCTATAATTAATTCTACAGCCTACAGTTTCTTTTCATTATCCTGTGCTCAGAAGCAATGCTTATCCTTCGAAAAGGCCTTCTACTCACTCCAATAACTTCACTCATTCTCTCTCCGGTTTTCATGAAACAACTATCTCTATTTCCTTTGCCAGAATCAACACCAAGAACCTTTACTTGGATTTAAACTTTACTGCACTTGACATAAAACAGCTGTTAGGGTGTCATCTAATCAGGAGATTGAACATCACCATAGTGACATCACTATACTGAGGTGTGATCTCCCCACTGGATGACACTGTAAACTGATAACAGATAATTTACACCAAGTGCAGCTCTAAATAAATCGAAGTATAGTGAATATTATTTCCAGGAATTTAAAAATCATCATTATTTGAATAAATTTACAATTACTTTTAAGTTATACATTTTAAGTAGTTAATTATCATTGATTTATTTATTGGAGTTTGAATGCCTTCTAGTGCAGAGGCCAATCAGTGATGATCTTATATGATAGTGAGAAAAAAGGGGAATGAGAGTCAGAGGGAAGAAGAGGAGGACTTTGAGGAACCTACTAAGAGCTCATTTTGTTCATCACAAATTCAAAATGGATTGCCCACAACAATTCTCTTTTGATGTTTATTGTCTACCAAACATTTATAATAAATTACTTACACCAAATCTCTCACAAATATCTTCATCTTGTTTCAGCTCTTCTAGATGCATAGCAAGATTATTTGAAGTAGCTAAATTCTTCAACATGTACAAAACACGGCGTTGGCAAGCTCGGGAGGTCTTGTTCTGAGCTTCCTGTAAACCATTTTTTAAAATCACATTACTTGATCTGTTGGCTCTTCATTGTTGGTGTCTTTCAGATGATATACAACTTAACCTTAATAACTGTAAATATATAACATTTCCAAGTTGTATGAACAGCAAAATCTTTGATAGTATATACACTCAATTAATGATATTAATCTCGAATATGTTTATTCAATAAGAAGTTTTGGTGTAATTTACAGCTTAAAATGATATTTAATAAACATATTGATATGATTATCAATAAATCATTACAACCAATAGGTTTAATTAAGAGAACATATAAAGAAGTGCATAACTGACTAGCAAAGAAAAAATATTTTCAATTCAGAAGAATTTATCTTTTAGTACAATATTTCACTACACATGCATCAATCAATCCAGTGTTGCTAGCCCCATTACTTAACGCTCCGAGAAGTCTCAGAGGTTAAGCAATTTGAAACATTGTTGGTTCCTGAATGGGTGACCATCTGGGAACCCCAGGATCTAACAGCGCTGAGCCCGTCTGAAGAGATAAAAGGCAATGATTGACCAACTTAACAGAGGATTACTTCACATTTAGCACAAGTAGGTGGCTATACAACATTGTTATGAATTGTAACAGGGAAAAAAACAATAATTTTCTCCAATCAATCTCTCAATTTTCATAATGATCAGTATCCTATGACTTACATATCAATAATTATAATTGTGATACCTAGTGATAATTGATACATTCATTGAATTGATATTTTATAATGTGAAGAATGCATCTCTCACCTTGTAATAATGTGTAATTTAGATAAATGCACCTAGTGATTCTTGTAATACTCTTCTAAAGTGGACAATCAATATAGGTAGTTTAAATATATAAATACATAAATTACTTAAAGCACTTCCTTAAATATCACTCTGAAAAAGGAACATGTATTTTCTGTAACTTACAGGAATGCAAGAATGAAGAATGTCTCGAACAGAACTCAAAGCTATAGTCTGCTGTCGTGGATTAGGACACAAATACATACTGGCTACTTTACATAGCAGTAATAGTGTATCTTCTTCTGTAGACCACTCCACTCGTCTACATTGAATATAAAACACAAGTCATTTTACTTAATTAGTTAATGAGAAAATATTTTGACACATTCAAGGAACATAGATATATCGTAATAAAGATAACCCTCGAGAAAACTGTATGTTTACTTACAACTTGCTCATCAAATGCAGAGCCTTTAAGTCAACCTCATCATAGAAAGGTTTGTGTGGAACACGTGATTTGCGAGCTTCAATTCGACGCACAACATTTGGTTTGGTTTTTGGCTTCTTTTTAAGAAGAACTTCAGCCCCAGCTGGAGGAATAGTTCGGCGTTCAGACCGCAAAGCAGTAAAGCGGCCCTTTTGCAAGTAATTTATGCTGCGTTTCACAATAATCTTAAAAAGAAAAGTCACACAACTATCAAAATAAGAACTGAATTTTAAAAACATATGTAAGTTTTGTTTAGGCAATAATATGCAAGTCAAATTCTCTCATTCACCCAACAATTTGTATAGGCCTTAATCAGTATGTCAATTCAGTTGTAATAAATATGTAATATTAGCACAACTGCTGGTTGATGTATTGAAATAAATCAAAAAATTCATTCTCAGTGTTTGAGTTTTAAAATAATACATGAAGTAAACAGTTGTAATGTTTACAATTAATAATGGTCATCTAATGCAAAACACCTCCATGAATTAAGTTACCTATGTAAATAAAAACTGAATCACAGAAAGAGAAAATATTTCCTCACAAACACAAATTTATATCAAAAGTTTACTTATATGCACATCCACACATACAGCAGATTTGTTGAAAACAACTGGAGCTGCTTTCAAATTCATGATTCGGTATTTTCTTCTGTCCACTTTCTTTGGGAGCTCCTATCAATAAAAAAAATTTTAATTAAAGGTTACTTCATTTTGTTTCGTATACACAATATAAAAATCCTTGTCTGTACAGAAAATTGTCATTAATTCTTGGAGATAATACGTACTTCAATTTTAGTAGATATGTTGGCCCAATTCCAATTTCTTTTGAGATGACTGTGAATGAAGAACAGATCTGGTAATATTTAATCTATTTAAAATCCAAATAAATAGTTAAACAGGAAAGAACAGAAGCTATAAGGGGATGCCCATAAATTATGTAATGCAAATTTGGAGTATTTTGAATACCCCCCCCCCCTTGTAACGCATGTGTGATGCTTGACCACCTCTCTAATAATTATGTAATGCTTGTGACAAGCTCCTTCCACTTCAAGTCAAATAAGTAAGCTTAATTATAAAGCAGAAATGAGTCGTATTAAATGTATTTATGTTATTCATGAATATTTATTGTAAGTAACGTGAGGATTAGTTGGTGGTGCGGACTAGGCATAACAAGATTAGAGACATTTTTTAATAAAAGAAAGACGTGTATGCGAGAAAATTTCTGATAAGTCATGCACATGTCATAGTGGGCAAAGGCTCTGAGTCTACTGCACCAACAAATTGGATTCTAGAATATACTATAGATCAGTTTTGAATACTTTCTTTGTAATCTAAAAGACTCAATCAATACATCATTGATGAAAAAATGTTCATTTATTGAAGCAATTTATAGAATATAACCTCTTTAATTCATTATATTTGAAATTTAATTTGTTAAAATGGTAATGTTTTAGTATAAGAATGAATAAAAGGAATTATTTTAGCAAATGTTGAAATATTTGAAAAATAAATACCAGCATATATGTAACAGTAAACTATGTCCCTGTAATCAGTCTACCCTTATGTAATGCACCGTAACACTGCTTCAAATCCCCTCCCCCTCTTTGGCGTTGCCAATAATTTATGGACATCACTCCAGGAGCAAAACTATTGGACCCAGGGGGGGGATAGATTGAACAGAATACAAAAAAAAAAAGATGTAGAGAATACAAAAAAAAAAAAAAAAAAAAAAAAAAAAAAAAAAAAAAAAAAAAAAAAAAAAAAAAAAAAAAAAGATGCCATTTGGATCTTTGGAAAGAGAAAAAGAAAAAAGAAAATACAGCAAAGATAGTGATGTAGTAGTTTCTGTTCAAAACTGGTCTATAATGAACACAGCAAAGTAAATTCAGGGATCCCCCAAAAAAGTAAAAATGTTTAATATACCAAAATTGAAATTAAACAATTTTATTAGGATGTTGACCCCTTATTCACATGAAAAAAAAAAAAAAAACTTTCTATGTGGATTATTGCATTCTTCCCACTCCTTGATCTACTGGTCATCCATCATCAAAATAAGTTGCCCCAAAAAATGAAAATGGATGCACTCAAAATATTTGTGGTTTAAAACAAAACTACTCTAGTACTCACGCAAAAATGGCAGAGTCGAGACCAGCAGCACCTCTCCGATCTCCAGGTACTTCACCAGTATCCCTCCCAGGAGCTCGACTAGGTCTCACAGGCTGCAAAGCTTCTAGCATTGCAGGCTTGAAAGGCAAATGCTCCAAAACAATGTCTTTACCTTGAACACACATTCTCCCCCCTTTTTTGCAGTTAGTTTTTTTGAATACAAGTGAATGTGTCTGCAAGCACTTCATCAGAAAAACATCATAATTCAAAAAACTTGAAATAGTAAGGAAGTAATAAATTTAACGAAATTAGCTGTAAAATGTAATTCGCTTCCATGGGTGAACAGTTAGTTTCCAAAATGTGAGTTGAACTCCTTATATTCCCAGAATGAGGATTTTGACAAAAGTCTTGGCCGACACTGGGAGCAAAACTAATGTATAGAAGACAACACTGCCTCCTTAATCAATGGTAATTATAAGACCATCCTCTATCATGCCTTGCATCAAAATCTACAATGAAATTGAGAGGAAACTGCTGGAGTGTAAGAGTAGTTATGAGATTTGTTTGCTGTTTTGATAAGCACTCACTAATACATAACATAACAAGAACTTCCCACAACACCATCACTTGTGAGGCAGAATGTTGAGATCGATGAATGACCATCCTGCTGCTCTCAAAAGACAATCTGACCCACCTTAAAAACATTCAGTTCGATGTAGGAAGTATAACCTCTAGACATTACATCTATTTGCACTTCTATCTACTATGCCACTGTTCCTTAAATATTCCCTTTTGAAAGGAGGTAGTTAAGGCTTTCAATAGCACCTCTGTTACTGAGTTACCTATTGACAAATGATATTGAAAATGCCCTCTGTACTTCTACTACCAAACACACCACACACTCACATGTGTGTGAATGTGAGTGTACACATATGCATTACAAATGTTGCAAACAGATCAATATTGACATCAACCTCTCCAGTGTTGCAGTTTTATCAGTGTGAATCAGCTGTGACCAAATTTCAGGCTGCTGGTCACATTCAGTATATTTTCTGCTGCTTGCAGGAGTCGAATGCAAAATAATATTTATAAAGACTGGTAATTACAGTTGATCTTTTGATATCCATATTACAGAATGCACAAGAAAGTCTGATAGTGTGTTGTGATGGAAATATTGACTAAAGGGAATGCTCAGAAAGGTGTCAAGTAATGAAGGCCTGCTAGCACCTGGAATGGATGTTGGACCTTCGAAAATAAACAGCACATATTCAACCATATGTAAGGCCAAACCAGAAGAATGCTCTGAAGGAGAATGGCCTAATGACATGCATTTAACAATGTTTGTGTAAGTAGCTATTGAAGGCTTGTGTCACTGCCGTGGGTTCAACACTGCAACCACACATTCAACACCGCATCTGCAGAAGGTTTCTGATGAGCTCCAGACATTTCAGGAGAAATGGTCTTAAGTTTCTTTACCTAGAGAAAATGGTGGCACAAAACTCTCATCATGCTAATCCAGAATTCACCCCAAAACGTTTAAAAAGCAAACAATATGCATTACATTTGTTAAACATTTCCTTTTTAATTCTACCAATGTGGGAAATCATTTGTGGGGCTCTCCTAGAAAAGTTTTATAAATAATTGGCCCCAAGCTTCATAATGTTGCGTGTCTTTGGTGTATATCAAGCATGACACATAAGTTAGTGAAAATAAGAGCAAATGACACAATTCAAATTTTTCAGTAAAATCCACTTTTATGAATGAATTAATGATGCAACAAGTTAAGTTTTCAAAGATATTTTTTAATAGCAGTGTCATTAGAAAAAAGCATTCCAATAACAAAAGATATTTTTATGACTTTTAGAAGTTACACTCCAGATGATATTTGATGTCAAACGTTTTCTAAGCACACAATATGAAAATAATTAAGAAGACAATTATTAAGTAACTTTCAAATTATAAATACCCAAAACAATGTACTTACCCAATTGGGTGTTAATGCAGATATTCCAAAGATTGTACCAGTATGTTTCCACATCCTGCATTGATTTAAATTCGTATTTTATTTCAGGATATTCTTCTTCTGATATCTGGTGATAGCCAGGCTTTGAATTAACAGTATCAAGTAAGCTGGTTCTTTGATTCACGTATATTAGCACCTTGGAATAAATATTTTATTTTAATTGCAGGATAATTTCTAACAAAATAATTGTTTTCAGTTATTATTACTAAATTATGGGTAAAGAAAACTTTAAAAGCTATGGTAATTGAAATCCATGTCAAATCAATGTAAAGATATTACGTACTTAATAATGATAATGATGATAATAATAATAATAATAATAATAATAATAACAATAATAATTGTTATAATGATGATAGAAGACACTGCTTATGCAACTATCATATCTTTTAAAAGTACATATTTAAATTAAAATGCAGTCCTAAAAGACATACAAAATAAATTTAAAACAAATTAAATTTAACAAAAAGTGTAAGATAATTATTAAAAAACCTTAAAAAACTGATTCTACAGAGGATACAGAATGTAAAATTAAGAAAAGAAACTAAGAAAAGAAGAAAAGGAAAGAAAGAAAAGCAAGTGAAAGAAAGGGAAAGAAGCGGAAAGAAAGGGAAAGGGGAGAGAAAGGGAAAGAAAGGGAAAGGAGCAGAGAGAAAGGGAAAGAAATACATTTATAGACAAACCGAAAAAAGCACAAATGCCGATGCTTTGACTGGGACATGTACAACTGATAGAATTAATGCCAAAGGCAAACCCTAATTATGACTAAGAGGTTGATCATTGATTTCTGGATCCCCATTGGATTGAACTGTGCAAGCTCTTAAGACCCTGTGGACAAGACCAGGCAGTTTATCATACATTCAAAGAGCTTACTGACACAGCTACTTAACAATATTGACTGGTAATATGACAGTAGTGTTAGGTCCATTCCTTCCTAACATATTGGGATGACTGCTTCAAACCATATTTTTAGAATGGCAGCAAAAATCGGTTGAAAAGGCTAAGGATGAATTCTCTACCTTTGTCTCACAATGTTTCAATATCAGGTTATGTATAAGAAAATATCTGGTCTGGTCCAAGGGAAATGTTTTTCAAGAGCCACCCATACTTTTCAGTTGTAACAAAATATTTTTTAATAACAGTTTTCTAGGAGTTCTCTATTCTATTTAGAACAGCGTGCAAATCTTTTTTCTAATTATACGTCTTGTGTTTCATTGCAGTCCTTGTGTTCCGTGAAACAGAGCATAACAAAATGGTGTATAATAGTATAGTATTGTAAATTTATGGATGGAAAAACTAAGATGTCATTTACCTTCTAAACAAACCTATCATGTAACTCTGATTAAACAAAACAAATTGTAACACTCAATATTTCACCGGAAAAACACTACACCCATAGCACAGCCGTTCCTCAATTTCATAATGTTTGACTTTTCTTATAAGTTTGAAAATTACTACACGCTTTTGCAATATAATTTGTGCGTCCCATCTCCTTAACCTCTCTCAGTTGTCTGGATGAGGCGGGAGGGTAGCCGTACAGAGACTATCAGAGTCTATGGCAAACACTGATTTCCTCTGGATGCAATACCGCACACACATATTTGAAGATTTAACATACAATCGGTACATTCTAATGCAACAGAAAGATACATGGTTCTTATCTTCAGTATATTTATGATTACTTACAAAAGCTACCTGTTGTGCTTTAGTACTATTAAATGGTTTCTTACTTGTAGTCTATTTATTAGTTCTCCCCACAATGAGAAGAATTACAACTAATTGTTCTAATCACTTTTCCTTTGCTATTAGACCTCTCTTACTATAACATGTGGTGTTGATCTTGGTATAAAATTGGTTGTAGGGAGGAGGTGAGATCATCATTACATTTAAGCAACACACATTTTTAGTCAAGTGAAAAAATATGAATGCATGCCCCTTCTTAATCAACACATGACACTTAACATTTCATTTTCCATTTTGAGGGGCTATACTGCATAAAGAAACAAGGTGCATTAGCAAGGTATCCAATATCATGTTCTTATGAGGATTATTTTTGGACACAATTCTGTTATTTAAGAGGATTTTTTTCAATAGTATTCTCTAGATAATTAATAGAACATTCTAAATTCTTCATTCTCTTCTAAATTAATGTATTTTCAATACAAATCTACAGATATAGAAAGATTTTTCCTCACACCTGATCTTTCTCCTTAAGCCGCTGAGGTCCAAACTGTAGTAAGCCAATGTAACACAATCGCTGCAAAACTTCATGGATACTAAATATATATTTTCGAAATGCCATAAGACCATTCTGCATAGCAACAGGTAATTGGCGAACCAGGAAATGACGACGAACTGGATGTTGCAAGTATTCATTCAGGTCAGTCACCACATAGCAAACATTGAATATTCGCACAAATAAAGATAATGGAAGTCGTAGGAGGATATCGCACATGATGCTCCATCCCTTGGGCCCACCTATCAAGAAAAAAAATAAAGAAGCTTTTTTTGTTAATGGCACTCAGTTTTAAAATAAACACTGTTTGAAATAAGGCAGCATTAGTGATAGTCTTCAGCCATATTTTGGTCTTTTTCTTTGAATTTTATATAAATGAATGAAATATGAATGAAATATGAATAGTGAAATTTTGAATTTTATTAAAAAATAAATTACATTTACAAATGAGGAAAGTTCGTTATTGACAGGATCTCAATCATTCATAAGTCGTTACAAGAGCTGAGGTACTTTTCAGGTAATGAAAATTGGAATAATGTGAAGTAAAATGTCAAATACTAAACATGAGGAGCTACAACACATACCACATACATTCTATGAATATTATTTAACAGTTACATTGAAATTTTATAATAATGCAATATATATTCTATTAATGCTTCAATCCTCTCTTTTAAGACCTTCTCCATACAAAGAATTGGAGATACTTAAAAAAATTATTTTCTTAAAATGTCAAAATTTTAAAACTTTTAATGCACACACCACTTTGCCACAGAATTTTCAGTATTGTGGTCAATCCTTACAAAACAGTTAAAAGAAAAAAAATTGTATAAAACATCGCTGAATTTATTTAAAGATCTAATTTTGAAGAACAGATGGCAATAAGAAAAATCTCTTGTTTCAATATTGAAAGTAGACAAAAGGTGACCAAAAAAAACAAAACAAATTGCAAGAAAACCAGGCCTTACACCATGTTTATAAGACCCTGTTGTTCCATTTCCATTTCAGTACAAAATTTGGAGCAATTTTTGAGAAAACCTTGAAAATAAAGTTAAAATACCAGCAAAAAGTTTTAAATTTGACTGCTAAAATATTATTTTTATATATCCTCCAAAAAGAAAGTACTAAAATATATAATTGTATGCTGAGAAGCCATGAATATGTATAATGTATATGAATATGTAGATACATGTAAAATAAAATGTGATTAAAACGAACCTGATATACTAATTCAATAAACCTTTCGCAACATCTAACTAGTGAGTAACTAAATACTTGCATGTAATTAAAATCCCAGCTCTAGCAGTCACTAATATTTCAAACAATATTATTGAAATGGTATCAAACCACAAAAGAATCAAAAATTAAAGGAAAGAAAAATTTTATTTTCAGTGTAATTCCTGATTTTTGAAAATTGGGCTTAAAATACATGCAAATGGATTCCTGCACCTTCTACACATGACTAATTTCCACAAATACAATATAATAATTAAAATAGTTGGAATGCTAAAATCAGGAATACAATCCAATTTTGTTTCCATGTAGTGTAAATTAATAATACATAGCCAAATGTAATTTTAATAATTATGCAAATATTATTTTCTCTCATATTTAATGCTACCATTGATATTCCTAAAATACTATATGAAAATTTTTTGACTGTAGAAAATACCTCAATATTTGTAACTGAAAATACATTTGGAATTTGGGATAAACAATTTTTCTTCAATAACTGTAATAATAAATAACAATTTGCAATTGGTATTTTTGTTTAATATATGAACATTCTTAAACTTTCAATAATTATACACTCACCAGAATAAGCTGGAAGAGGAGGGATGAACATTTTCCAATGAATGTCAAGAAAGTACACTTGCGTTAACTCAGAACGCAAGCTATCATCCACCATAACGTCTTTTGATTCAAGGAAAGGAATAACTAAATTTTGGTCCAAATCACTATTACCTTCATAGCCATAGACAAGATAGAATAAAAACTGATGTAAAGTACGCATACGTACAAATTTTGGGCAAAATCCATATTTTCTTCCAATTTTCTGAGAAAAAGTAAAAATTACAATAATATACAGAATTAGAATAGTAATGGGTAATACAAATTTAAAAAATTACGGTGATAAAATAAAAATGAAATAAAAAAAATAAAAAAGAAGTGACAAGGAATAGAGACATGGGACACCCCTCCATATATTATGCATGAGTTTGAACACTTTCAATGCTAACACATACAGACAAATATGCACAACAAATGCAACTGCACAGAGAGTAAGAAAAACGGAGAGGAGAGAGACAGAGGGTCATGGCTGCAATTTATTACAGGTCACGCATTGAAGGTATAAAAGTCTTCAGACAGTTCTCCCTTTTCTGAATCCAGATATGACTTGCATTTTATTCAGCAAAAACGGCTGCACATGTAAAAAGAACTCCAAGCAAACTGTCATACTGGAACACTCTTCATAATTCTGGGTAAGGCAATGGCGGCTCGTGCCTATTCGCACATTCGCATGTGCACACCCAAATTAATCGCCATTGCGACTGCACAGTGGCGATCGCGATATCTATCCACTGAAAAGAGCTCTCATCACTTCCAATAAAAACAGTTCTTCGCTACCATGAAAAATGCAAACGCATTGCTGTGCAGTGATGCATTCATAAAAATTCTGTTAATTTAATATCATAACCACATTCTCTTATATTTTGAAGGGAGTTGCAATAAAAATGCATTTCAAGTTAATGAAAATGCAAAAGCATTTTGTAAACATATGTAGTTGACTTTTAAATGAGTTTTTAAAAACCATTCATTTTTCTGTCAAGCATGACGAAAAATTTGCTGAAAAGATACAAAGTTGAATTGAGTTTCTGTTTCCTCATTGAGTGTAGACGGCAAATTATTTAGATTGTTTTGAGTATTCGGTAACTTAAACTTTTAGTGTAAAATTTGTACAGCGATTTTATGGAAAATACTCTATACTGTAGCGAAATTTGCATGGTCAAACAGAAGATCAGGCCTCATGGGTTGAGTCTCACCACGTAAAATAAGGCCTCAATTCAATTAATTTCAAAAGTGTGAGTAAAGAAGTTTTGAATCAACGTGTACAATAGAACTCTTAACAATCCTGGAGAAACAGTTCTGGAACCTGCTGAGTAGATACGTAGTAATCCGACTCTAGTAGTAAATATTTTGGAGGGATCCTTGCCCAGCAAAGTCCAAACAGATGTTTGTAAAAAAAAAAAGACAACCTTCACTGCTGATGAAAGATGCTGTTCAGCATGATATCAGACATCATATGATGATCTGTGTTTGTGGACCTACAGAATGGCACAAACTTTGTTTCCTTATCTCTTCAGTTTTACCCCACCCTCTTCTCAGCTCACATCTATTGGCAGAACAACATTTCTTTACATTTATTCGATATTCAATACTGGATAGAATTGAAATCGGATTTTAAAAATATTTTAAAAAAAGTAAAATTTGCACATTTTCTTTGAAAAATTTGGAACTGTGTTTAAAAGAATGGTGTTTAAGTGTTTCTGGATATGTGCATTTTGAAGTTCATTTTTCACCTAAATATTTCGAGTTGCCAAGAAATTTCATAAGAAATAATTTTAAGCACTTGAACACGCAAAATACAATCAATAAAATGGTGTATAAGAAATGCTCGTAATGTAAATATTAAAAATATGACAGATTTTAAAACTGGCAGTGCCTCAGAAAGGCACACACTTTCTTACACTAGTTTTCTAATTTATTTTCTCTGGGGCAGCTCTCCAATGGCCTACCCTTTTCCCAGCTGCCATCTATTGCCGCCTAAACTACATTTTTGTCACATTTGCTTCATTTTTCAGTCCCCTAATGGTAAAACTAATATATTACTTCAAGAATGTCATAGAAGAGTAAAATATCGTCCTATATGGCAATTTCTGTTGAAAAATTTGGAACTATATTTGAGAAAATGTTTTAAGTGTTACTGTAAATGCCAAATGTGAAGTTCTTTTGAGTTTTGGAGAAACTTCATTGGAAATCATTTGTAGCACTTCGAGTTATATATGCATTAAAGTATATAAATTGCTGGTTATTTAAAAATTAATAGGGTGAAAGATATTTTCAAAAAATTACATTTGCATAATTTTAATTTTTTTAAAAGAATACATCATCAAATGGATGTATGTGGTTGATGAATGTTTTGTATAATGTATGCAAGTTTGATGATGATGATGATGATGATGATGATGCAATTGATGTATGTATTTAGCACTATTCATTCAAAAAATTTGAAGAAAAAATTTGGAGTCACTTTAAGAAAATGGTGTTACAGCATATCTGAAAATGTGCAATTTGAAGCTCGTTTTTACTGAAAACTTTTGAGTGTTCGAAAAAAATTTTCAAACATCATTTGAAGCTCTTGTATTTACAAGTGCAATGATGAATTCAAATGACTAGTAATGTAAATACGATAAGATAAGATAACAATAAGAGAGAGACATCTTTAAAAAAAATTACAGTTCTGTAATTTTTGAAAAAACAAAAATTTACAGTAAACTGGTGTTTATGCCTTCTTATACAGCATATGTCATGCCCTCGGTAGTTCGTTGGTTAACATGCTCGCTTTCCACAGCGCAACCCCAGGTTCAATTCTTGGTCAGGGCAAAAATTAATAGTGCACTATCCTTGCAATGTTCCAGTATCTGTTGTGTGATGATGAGAAAGCTCACTTCTCAAGTTGAGAATACCAGAAATACAACATAGGGATAGCTATGTGCTAACCACACTGCTGGTAATAAGCCAAAGCTCATAAAGAGCTGTTGGGTCAAAGTGTTCAATGTGCTGCAATGGAACGGCTGACTGTAAGTCACACATTTTGCGTCATGTTTCTCGCTGCAGTCCCATGTTGTGAGCTGAGCTCACTCGCATATAGATAACGCACAAGACATCTTGGTTATCAGTAAGTTCTAATGATCGCCGAAAGCACATTTGCATGAGCAAACTCATCCAGAGGCTCCCCGGGATCCTATTACATGACAGCAACACCATAAGTGTAATAACTCATCCAGAGGCTACCATGCACAGAAATATTTTGCATCTCAAACTCATCTAGAGCAGTCAAGGGTTAACATACCATAGCTTTAGGTCAAGCAAGACCAAGCAAGGACTAAATTCATTGGAAAAAATTCTACAAAACTGTTTAGAAAAAGTTTGATGTGCAGTCGGGAGTTCCCCTGGTCTCTCGTCTTGAATCGCTTCTTTTCATCATTTTTATTAACGACATTGCCCACATTCTGAAAAACATGGAATTCCTCCAATTCGCAGAAGACTTAAAAATATTTAAGAGTGTATCACCATTTCAGGATGCAACTATTTGCAAAATAGGTCTAAATTCACTTCGGAACTGGTGTAGAAGAAACAAAATTTTTCTTAATCATTCTAAATGTAAAACAATTGTATTTTCAAAAGCGAAGCAGAAAGTGGGCAATACCTATTACATGGATGGTACATTGTTGGTGAGGGTCCATTACAGACCTTGGTATGATATTTGATGACAAGATGAGATTCTCTTTACATCTTGATTCAATGTACACAACTATTAAGCTTTATTAAAAGAACCCGCAAGGTCCTTAAATCAGTTTATTCTCTTAAAATTCTACATTTTTATGTATTGTTCCAAAAATATACCCCCACTACTTGCATAACATGTAGAATACCAACAGTGGAATTCACCTATTGTTTTGCCACATTCATGTGCCATTAACAAGTTGTGTGTGGCGTGTGTGGTGTGTGGGTGTGGGTGTGGTGTGTGGGTGTGTTGTGTGTGTGTGTGGTGTGTGTGTGTGTGGTGTGTGTGTGTGTGGTGTGGGTGTGTTGTGTGTGGGTGTGTTGTGTGTGGGTGTGTTGTGTGTGTGTGTGTGTGTGTGTGTTGTGTGTGTGGTGTGTCTGTGTGTGTGTGTGGTGTGTCTGTGTGTGTGGTGTGTGTGGTGTGTGGTGTGTGTGGTGTGTGTGTGTGTGTGTGTTTGTGTGTGTGTGTGTGTGGGTGTGGGTCAGTAACTGTCTCGATACAACAAACTATTGATGGCTGGGTGGCGAATCAAAACCTTTTTCCGGTGGAAATGCAGTGCCCTTTCTAAGCAACAAGACACACTGCTCAAAAAACAAATTATTCTTTGGAATATTTTCATGCTACAAAATTAACTCGGGAGTCGTGCAGGGAAACAGCGCATTCAACACTATTTGTACTGTATACAATGCAGTGAGCAATATTTTAGTACTATTGTACTGCTTTCATCAAAACTACATAATTCATGTGGCAGTGAATTCTTGCTTCAATTAGTGGATCCTGCAATTGGAGTTCACAGAACATGGTTGGATTGTGTGCTACTTCTGTAATAAATATGCTTAAATCAATCTTATAATAATTTTGTTTACTTCATACATTTCAATCCCTATGACCTTGTCTTCTCCTTTCTTTTTATTAGAATGGTAACACTAAGTGGACGGGGTGCCTTGGAGCTAGTGAACATCTCTCTCCACTCATAACCAGAAGATATAGTGAATTTCCAAAGATACTCTTTAATCTGTTTAAGTGCATAATTTCTTGATTCCTTTTAGCCTACTTGCATGTGTAATTTCATGATTTTTAATGCAATTAAAACTGCACCCTACTCATAATAATTTGCTAGCATTCATGCCTCAAAAGCAATTAATATATCTGGGTAGAATATCCTATCAATGGTTGATTATCATCAATATACTTTCACCACCCAGAACCTCTTGTAACACAACAACCCTAATATGTTTTCTTTTTTTTACCCAACATACACAATTTTTCATAACAAATGAAAAGAAAACAAGAGTCAAAGAAAGAAAGACAACAGAGACACAAAGATTATCATGATCTCTCATATATATTACTACATCAATAAAAAGGATATAAAACAAAATAGCAATATGCACTTGTCTCGCTTATAATAATGAATTAATGGAAGAAGTGTATAAATTCTCAAAAATGTATATTTTAAGAAAAATATCTGAATGTTCATTACTTACTTTATCATATAGGAAAGTCACCTTCTGTTTTTTGTTTAGTGCTCTTTGGGATTGTATTCCTTTGATTGGGGAGCTAGCAACAGCTAAATTTATACTATCTCGATTCACAATAAAAAGCTTCATCTTGGCCTGTTCTATAGCAGAGATAATGGCAGGATGATCTGCAGAGTAACAAAGAAAACAGAATTCTATCAAGATTCAAGGTTAAAAAATTTAAACATCTAGGGAAAATATATACAGTAAAACCCTCCTTTTACATTCCTGCAATTTACAACAATTCTTGTTGGTCCCATCAGTTTTCATATAGTCATAATGTTATAATCCCCCGCATTTATGATAGTATAATTTCAATTTTCTCGCAATTCACAACAGTGCTTGCCACAACACTATCTGGAAAGCACTTCATGTTGTGCAAAACAGGCACTGCCACTGCACTTTCTGACCACCTTGCCGCATTAAAAATTGACATAACAGTAAGACTCTCGAAATGGTGCAATATTATAAAGAGTTATGAAATGTTACATGAACACTATTTAAATATAGTGAAAATCATTATTAAGCAGCTACGCCTATACACATTTTCATATCATAATATTACGGAGGTACTTAAAAAGGTAAAAAAAAATGGCCAATATACATTGGTAGGAGATATAGGGTCTGTGCCACACGAGTGTTGCTTTGAGTTAACGCCTGTCACCTATGGCTGATGACGTCAGTTGTGTCAATGTATGCGCACACAAGTAACTTAAAGCGCATGGTAGATGAACACTATCTTTTGCAAAACCACACACAAACTCTCTTGGTGATGTGCGTTGTTGCCAACACTCATCATATACTGCAAGCTAGAAAACACACTTTATCTTGACTTACGTTGTGGCTTAAGCGTCTTGCTTCAGCTGTGGTCGTGCTGAGAGCTAAGAATGCTTGACAGTCCTTTTGCATAAGATAGTGTTAATCTACAACACATGTTATGAGCCATGACCACAGTACTCAGCATTAGGTGACGCGCGTAAATGCAATGCCCATGTGACACAGACGTTAAGGCGTCTCCGCATATTTGGCATTCGCTTAGCAGGGAGCTACTGCTCGCCCAATCCCGAACAGCTTAGGTGTTTGGCAAATGTTCGCTCCCTTTGATGGGTCCTAAAGACTGACACAGGGTGGGTAGGGCGAATACCGAATGTTCGGCGCTTGGCTAATTACAAGCAACCCATCCACACTACTCGGGATTCGCTGAAAGCCGCATGTGTGGAGCCGCTTTAAGAGATGTAACCTCATAATCATTTTTTATTTTACATAATCCTCCTTCATAATTTCACAGTTTCTCATTCTAAAATAAATGTAATTTTTTTCCATTCTTCAAAAGCTCAAACATCAAAGTATGGAATTCTACGCACATTTTTAACTGTAAATAAGATTCATGAACACTCTTTCTATTATTTTATAAATAAGTTTAAAAGTTATTAGTAGGAAATCATTACGAACTGTCAAGGACAAGCATTTCAGGAGTTTGCGAATATGTTCAATTTATTTGTTTTTCTTACAGTAGAAATACCATTTCTTCCTTCATCCAACAATGGGTGCATTGTTGCAGCATCAAACGCTTCAATCAGTGGATGATAGGGACTCTTGGAAGTGTCGTTGCGACATTTAAAATTCATTGTGCTTCAGTCAACATGCCTTCTATTTTCAATGCAAATTTTCGTCAGATTTCTATTTGACCTAGTAATATTGATTATTGTCTAATACTGAATATTAAAGCATATTATAATCCTTATTGATTGTCCGCATCTAAATACATTATACTATATTCATAGTATTGAAAAAAAAAATTCCCCTTATTTACACAATTTACCCTAGGGTCCCATGAAAAGTGTAAAAGAGGGTTTTTACAATAGTTTTGTCTATTTCCCATCAAGAGATAAATTTAATGCAGCCCGCAAGATGCAAAACTTCCAGCAATTTTCCATTCCACAATAATAGAGCATTGAAAATATTAAACAGCAAATAATACAAATTCAATATGAAAGACACACACATGTAGGTAAGGTCTCACAATACACACTAGCAGATTAATTATTCAATGAGATAGTGGCAAAGGGTCCTTCAAATTACAATGAAATCATCATGTTGATAGTGAATTCGGATTGATATCACAGGGAATAATATAATAATTAGAGACCAATATCTTCATTAATTACATATTTTTAGTCTTTCTATGTTCACAAAATCATGCCTTTGGCAATTCAAGTCAATCATAACTTAATATTCAAATTTTCGGTTACATATTTTACTTATTTTCTATTATATTATATATTTACAAATTTTGCAAACAAATGTTTATCTGATCAATTTTCTTAAAAATGATTTCATTAAAAATATTGAATGAATTTTCAAAACAAATTTTTTACTTCAAATGTCAGCATTTTTTCTTACACATATTCAGCTACATTGCATGCTGATGATGAGAGGAGCCCCGTTTAATGTCAGAGTCAGATGCACATAGTTTGTGTGGGTTTACCTCCTCCACATGTATGTTGCAACAAGAGCATGAAAGTGCTGAGAATAATCTTTCGGTGTAGAAAGTATCAGTGACGTAGTGTTTAAACAAATTCACAACAGATATCGGTAACATGCGAATGTGTAACACTACAATGATAATGCTGCGCGTGATTGTTTACTGGTCATTAAGTACCTTTTCTACAATGATTATTCCTGCTCAATATTATTTTTTTAATTTATTTACATTTCAATAGAGCTGGAAACATAAATCAATTTTTATCTCTTATAATTTACAGATAATAATTGACAGTACTTTAAAACACTATAATCTTAACATACTTACCTAATGCAACATTATTATCACATATAAATATCATAGTCTTAACTTTGACACCATCAGTCAACAAATAAGAGTGGAGTTTCAAACAACCATCTTCTTTTAATCGAATAAGTAATCGCAGTAATGATTTCTTATCTATTTTTACTGTCAGACCTTCCCTCTCCTCCTCTTCATTAATTAGCTATAAAAGCATAGAGACAAGAAATGAAGATTAGACACCACAATTTTTTTAATAAACATATAAAATGAAATCATTATATAACTACGTTCAGAAGAGTGCAAGAAAATAAAAGGATTAGAAAAACAAGAAAAACTAAAGAATAACAAAACCAAGATACAAGGGAAATAAGAGACAAAAAAAACTATATAGCTTCAAAATTTTTCAGTCTGCACTATACATTCAGTATTATGAAATGTTTAATATCAACAATTGAAATCTTGTAATGAAAGAAAGAATCATGAATTGCTTTCAAACATTATTTTCTCCTCTTGAAACTATTGTCCACAAACGTTCCAAATTTTTGCACCCTGCCAATTGCACTCTAGGCCACAGATGAATTCAAATACAGCTAAGACAGATTTATAAGATACAGACACAGGTTTATTAGAACCCAGTGAACTGCATTTAAATTATCAATTTAATTAAAATTAAAAAAATCACCAATTTAAATTAACAAAATAATTTTCCCTTCCTAACCTCTTAAATGTTCTTCAGCTCTTTTCAGCTTTCCATGATCATAAGAAATAAACTCTATAAATGTAAAGACAATTCAACACTTTCCAATGGTTGGCCACAAATGTGAATAATAAAACTTACAAATGTACAGTAGTAATTTACAACACTAATTTACCATGAAAAACTAACTAGCTTTGGATTATTCCAAATAATAAGACAAGACACACAAGTTTGCATCATCTTTGATTCACTTGTTAGCTAAATGGCACATCAATCAAACTGGGTGCAAATAGTTTAATATAAATGCAAATAGTTCAATATTCTTAAAATAAAATTATTCTATATTCTAACAAATAATTACAATACTTATTCTATATTATTAAGTGTTCTCATGAATTTTTGTAAATAAAATTTGAATTGACAACTTTAACATAAAAATAACATTAATATTTTATATTATTTTTATTATATCGCTTAAATATTGACTAACATTCAAATCTTATTGTAAATAGTATTTTAAAAAATGCTGAGGGATATTAAACAACCAATATTATTGCACAAAATTCTGAAGTGTGTACTTCTTACATAGCAAAAAAATTAACAAGAAATTATTTTTAATAATAATTATTTGCTACAAGAATTCTCATTGAATTGTACCATACTTGAATATACCATTATTGAATAACTTAATAATACTTACATCTAAAAAGTACTTTTCAATAAAAATATTCATTTATATTGACACAATCTCTTGTTTCCTTACAAGAATAACATATACAAGAATACCATATTTCATTGTTTAGTTTGCTCTATAATATTTTAATTTTTCTAAACCCTATTTCAGAATACATAATCTGTTTAAAATTTGATATTTGTAATCTAAATGTGCATCATTTACTACCTTAGAAATCAAATTCATGTATACATACCTTCAGAAACTTGGAATGGTCATCTACTACTTTGTGGATTTTAACATATTCCAAAATCATATTTATCCGTTTAAAGATCCGATAAGTCATAACAGGTCCATCTTTTGTTTGATGCTGCAGAGGCTTTCTCATTGCTTCCTTCGAGTGGAAATTTGCCCTTCACAACAAAAAAGAAGCAATTAAGTATCAATAAACGCGTTTCCTTCAGAAATAAAAATATCACAGATTTCGAAGATCTTTAAACTTAATTGCAAATTAAAAGTCATACTCACACAGAACAATATAAAGGCCTTGAAGAATATGCTGAGACTGTTGTAGCTACACTCTGGTTATGCTCACCAACTTCTGTCCCTGCAGACTCAACAACTGCAGTTTTGTCAGTAATTGAATCTTTCTGAGGGCTAGTTTCATCTGAAGTCCGTTTCACTGGTAATGCTTCAGTTTCCAGCTTCAAGTCATCAACAGAGACATCAGCTGTTCGTTTTCTGCCTTTCTGATTAATTATTGACTTAATTGTAGCATTACCAAGAGATGTACTAGGGACTTCATGGCCAGCCCCAAGTGCCTTGCTCAGTAATTCTGCACGCATATGCTCTATATCTCTTTCAATATTCTGTATACGTGTACACTGTTGATCCCACTTACGAGCACGAAATCTACAATAAAACAAAAGCATTCAATAATTGTAATTCTTCAATACAAAATTTAAGAAGTTTCCTTCCTTTTCAGTAGTTACTTAACAAATACCAGAATTATGAGTGACTATAGCCAAAGCGCAATTGTAACAAAATATCATCCCTTGATTCTGATTATTAACAAGAAACCTGCATTAGGAGTTGTTTATGTGTCTCACAGACACTGTGCAAGGTTACATGGTTGTAAATGTCTTAGCCTTTATATGCTATTGGAAATTTGGCAATTAAGAAGGGAAGTACAAAATGCATTGTACTAAAAACTAGGGAGAGACTGCAATTGTACACTGGACAATTATCATGTATTAAAGTAATGATAACAGTCTCCAGTTTTCATTAACTGTTTGGGTAGCTATTAGGAAGTTATACTACTGGTCAACTTATTTTCTGCCCAGAAAATTATTATGTCAATGTTTCACACAGTTCAAGAAAAAATGTTTTGGGTGATTGAGTAACTTTATAAGACATTATTTAAAGCACATGTACTCAAATATGCAATAATGTGAACAAACTGCCGCCAATGTAAATATTACGAAGAGAGAGAGAGATCAAAGTTATTACATTTATGGGAATAGCATTTTTGTCATCATATAGAATGTATTTAGTATTATCCCAACCAAAAGTTTAAAGAAAAACTTTGGAGCAATTTTTGAGAAAATATTGTTTTAAATATTACATGCAATATTGCATGAAAACTAAAATTTTCCACAAAATGTGTATGACCTTATTGAAAGAACGAATCATACAGAAAAAATTATGGGAAAAAAAATATCTCTTTCTTTAGTATTTACATTCTCGTCTATGTATAGATGTATGGAGTATTGCAAATATATATGGATGTATGAAGTATTGAATATATGTAGTATCGTGAAAGTTTTGTAATTCACATCATTGCAATGAGTACATGTGTTCTAAATTATGTCATATAAAGTTAATTGAAAATACAAAACATTTCTGTAAAAATTAGCACAAAATTCTGTATTCAGAAATGGTCAAACACTATTTTCTCAAAAATGGCTCCAAATTTTTTTTAAACATTTCATACGTATAGTGATAGATATGTCATAGCTCATAGCTAGCATGTTATTCCTACTATTTAATAAATCCCTCAGATGTCGGTTTTTTTCTGATGTTTGGAAGAAGAGCAAGATTATCCCTGTTCATAAAAAAAGGTGATAAATCTGATGTGATAAACTACTACACTCTTTCCATCTTAAGCACCATCCCTAAGCTGTTTAAAAAACTAGTGTGCATTAATCTTGCATCTTCTTTTTAGTCTGTAGTCTCAGACTCCCAGCATGGATTCAGATAAGACTGGTCAACCTGTACAAACTGGGGTATATTCAAAATCTTTATTGTTGATTCGCTCACTGTGTCTGTCAAGTCCATAAACTAATGAAGATGGGTTTGGGTGATCCACTCCTTTAATGGATCAATTCTTATTTGTATAACAGACAGCAGTTTGTTTCTCTGAACGGTATCCATTCCGACACTTACTGTGTAACATTTGGAGTCCCTCAGGGATCTGACCTGAGCCGTTTACTTTTCAACTTATTTATCAATGATCTCCCTACAGTCTTAAAACACAGTAATATCCTGCTTTTTGCTGAGGATGCTAAGATTTATCATTTGATAGTTAATTCTGATGATGTCATCAAGTTGCAACTTCATTTACTAGCTTTTGAAAATTGGTGCCTTCTGAACAACATATCATTGCACTATGACAAGTGCTATACCATTAGTTTCTCCAGAAAGTGAAACACTGTTAGTTTTCTATATAGACTCAATGGGAAGATATTGGCTGCAGTTGACAACATCAGAGATCTTGAAGTTATCTTTGACAATAAACTCAATTTCAACAATCCCATTAACAGCATTGTTAACAAAACACTGTGATCCCTGGGTTTTATCCTGTGAAACACATCACAATTTCGATCACTACATGATGAAACTTCTCTTTAATTCAACATAGGTTGTTATGCAACTTACGAGTTCCGCAATGGATGCCCTATCCTACAGTTTTGTCATGACTACATTGATGAGAAGAGAGTTATACTTGGTGTATAACATTCATCTTCAGGATAGAAGAACAATCTGTGACCTTATCTTTCTATTTAAAACTTTGTCGGGTGAAATTAATTCGATTTTCTCCCTAATATCGGATTTCAGGTCCCTCACCTGTTGACACGTAATTCCTTATTATTTTCTGTCACACCTATGAAAACTGAAAATCAAATGAATGATATCTTCGACTGTACTGCCTCTACTGCTACAAGGTATTGTAAATCAATTGATTTTTTCAACATTACTTACTCAAGTTATGTACATACTATCCGAGAATTGCTCTATGAAACCATCTGATTTGTAATTAAATATTGTTCCTAAATTTACACTTTGTAAATTCATTAACAAATTTGTATCTTGTATTCTCATAAAATAATTATGTGTATAAAAGAGAATATCCCGTAAACAAATTTTTAAAAAAATTAAATTATACAAATGTAATTTTTTGAAATATTTATCATGCTTAAAAATATTAAAATAAATAACATGCTGTTAATATGCACATTTCCAGCAATTTGTATACTGAGTGGAAGCGTTTCAAAGACTTTGAATAAGGTTTTTCGAAAACTCAAAATATTTCTGTGAAAAAGAGATTGAAGTTTCACATTTACAGTAATGCTTAAAAGCCATTTTATTTATTTATTCACTATATGGACTTGTTGGTCGAAATACAAAAGGTTATCTATGCTAATATATAAAGATACAAAGGCATTGTGTTACAGTGGATATTCTATGAATTTTGGACAATGAAACTTACGTGCTAACTTTGAAGGCCAGGAGTCCTATAGGCTATGATTTACAACCATAAACCTTAATATATTCACAAAATAATTACTTTTCTGGACTTTTTTCACCTAACATTGCATTACAGATTCAAGAGCGCATCAATGTGCAATAGTTTGGCTGTGAGCCACCACAGGATGGCAACTGAGGTCTACGATAGAGTTTATCAATTCACAGAATTGCAGTTTATCTGTAGAATAGCTGTTGACTTTGTTGATTCTACCATCAATTGTTTAATGAGAAATGTTTATATATAAAAATAATTCTTACTAATTTTCTTCACTATATTTATAAAAGTAATTTGGATATGGATTTTAATTGCATCTAGGCGTGAATGCATTAAGTGGACAAGAGAGAAGTATGCTTACTCGTATATGACATGTTTGGAAAACCACATTTTGCTGAAGGATATCATATATTTCTGATATCGTCATAAAAAGGTATGAATGCAGACAAGTGTTCTACATGAAATAGTTATTTCTTTAGTTGTAGTATGTAAGTATGATTATTACGTATTTGCGCGTGGGATGGAGTGGGAGAAAGTAGGTCGGGATGGGTCAGGGTGAGTAAAAGTGAAACGTATTATGAATGGTTCAGGTGTTAGGCTGAAACTGTGACAGATATATGCATTTTTGTTTTAGTATAGTGGAGAAATTGTACCTTTAGCTGATGAAGGAATAATTATTTACATTAATGAATGTTTGGCACGAAGAAGTAGTGTTGAAGTAAAAGAATAGTAGGAAATGGAAGGAAGTGAATGTGTGTCAACACTATTTTTCAAGGATGTTGAAAATAGAGCAAAAGAGCTTTTACATAACAGAAAAATTTACGACAAGCCGGGATCCACTGTTAGATCTCAGAGTTTTAGACATATTACCATTTCTTAAGTGGTTAATGGCACCCTTCCTAACAGCAACAATTTATCAAAGATCCAAAAATGCAAACTCGAATTCATTTAAAAGCACTTTATTAATATTTATATTTTCATTGCCTCGATATAGGGTCAAAAATCAATTTCGAACTTGTTTTTTGTAAATACGCTAGATCAGTGTTATTCAAAATGTGAAGCCACCTCCCCAGAGAGGCACGAAAGTTTCAAAGAGGAGGCTTGAGAACTTCATAATCATTTAATTAAATAATGTTCTAATGCTTAATAATGCTCTTTTTGCTCCTTCATTAATTTTAACGAATGAGGAAAAAACATTTGTATATGTAATTGCATTGCTTGCATAAAACCAACATTGTCAACTCTCAGTTATTGTATAAACGAGCTCTGGCAGTTTGCAATAGAATACACCTTGCATTATTGTGACGAGATTCATTCTTGCCACACTGTCCTAATTTTGGTGCTCTGTAAAGAACCAGTATCCAGTGTTAAGTAAGGTCATGCGTGTTGTGCTTCCTTTTCCCACTTCTTATGTAAGTAAACAAGGATTTTCAGCCACAGCACTGATCAAGAGAAATATAGCTCAAGAATAAATTTCCAGAATGAGATATGACATACTGGCATTTCTAAATTAGTGCTGAGATTCAATGAACTGTTTTACACCAAACAAGTCCATCCATCTCCCTGACTTTTCTAAACTATCCATATGTTCGTTTTCCTTATAGTTTTCCTTACTTTGTCAAACATTAACTAAATTCATTAATTACAAGAGTCAACAGTGAAAATCACTTCCATTAATTATTTTGTACACTGTAAGTATATAATAATAAACAGTACAAGATGACCTTATTTTCAGGGGGGGGGGGAATATTTAGAAGTTATTTTTTATTAATAATTTAATTTTAATGAGTGGGGGCAGGTGCAGAATTTGTTGCCCAAATGAGTCATAGCAGCAAAAAGTTTGAAAACCACTGCGCTAGATGATAAAAATTTGAAAAGAATAAATTATACAATGTGGCAAGTAATTGAAAGTATGGGAATAATACATAAAATTTCACAAATATCACATTTTTGTTTATGTTTGTTTGTTTATTTATTTGTTTGTTTACTTGTTTGTTTATTTGTTTGTTTATTTGTTTCTTTATTTGTTTGTTCATTTGTTTTTTACTTATTGTTTATTAATTATTTATTATTTTACTGACAAGCAAGTCCATTATTTACAAAAAGAATACAATAAAAATTTGCATGTAGCAACATAATAATAAAAATAGAAACATTTATAAAGAAAAACATTCAATAATAACATATGAAATATATCTGGTATAACAGTAGCTCTACCATGCCTACACATTCAAATTTCAAGATTTTGTTGCTCACTAGTGATAAAAAAGCAATATATCCATTTCACATATATCAATATTCAAACTGTTGACTGATTTATAACATTATTTGCTGTGTAAGATTGACGGTAAAATATAATATCAAAAATATCATTGGTTCTAGAATTAAAGTTAGGTGTTTTGTACACTATCTGGTTTTGCAAGATTTTGCAATGGACCTTACCCAATCAGTTTTCTCAAAAACAATAAATGGTTCAAGTCTCCCTGAGAACTTTGTGAAGGAGTGTGCAATTGCAGACCCAAGTCAATATATTCATGTTTTAAACACGGATCTTCCAATCCCAAAGCATAGGCTGACATTCTGAAAAATTTGTGTTGGACTGTTTCAATTTGTGATATATATTTTGAAAAAAGAACCGAGACCAAACAACAGAACCAAGAGTACATCAATATTGGCTTGAGGAGCATAAGATAAGAGTGATCTCAAGACCACTACTGAGTGTAATTCATGACAGAATCTTTTAATGAATCCCAATACTTGGTTTGATTTGACCATTGTGCAATGAAAACGATCTGTGAAAATCATCAAAAATCAGGGAATCAAAAATCATCCCCAGTTCTCTAATGGTATATACGGTCTCTAGTGGAGTGAGATTCATCATATAATCAAAGGTTTCATTAGATTTAGATCTTGAAAAAGTTAGTTTTACATTTAACGATATTGACAAAAAGATCATTCTTCACACACCATGCATATAAGGCATTTAGGGTGTTTTGCATAAGGACTGTCTTCATCAGATTGGATTTTTAAAAAAATTGTAAGTTATTATCAAAAAGCAGATACTCCACGTCCAATATACTGTCACATATGATGTGAATAAATATGTTAAATAAGAGACCACCCCAGTGTGACCCCTGGGGGGCACCTGAAGATGCCTCTATAGGATTGGAAACAATAGTCTTATATAAATCCATGAAATATGAGTACATGTCTTTTTTCTGTTAACTTTTTTTATTATTTTTATATGTAAAGTGAGTAAAGTTTGGAAGTGGAAACCCCAATATAAAAAAATATATACATTTTTAGTGAGAAAATGAGGAAGGAAGATTGAGTATTTTCAAGTGGAGGCAAGGCAAAGAGAGGTTGAGCACGACTTGGATACAATAGAATAGATACAAGTAGGTCCCATGGCAGGGCAAGATTAGATGGAATACCACTTCCTGTTTAATAAATTATTGTGAAAAATACCCCGCCAAAACGGAGTACTTATGCTAGTAAAAATATGCTAGTACAAAGGTAAAGTACAATTTTACAATATTAATACATTATAAAAATAATAATAGTGAATGTAATTACATGGATCAGAGACAATTCATAAAGAATATCTTCAACCAGCTAAGCATCAAGTTATTCAAAATCGAAAATAGACACACTCAGAATCTTAACGATGGCAGTAAAATTGGGATTAAATATATCACTATCCAGACCATTTAATTTTTACAGGTTCTAAAAACCCAATTGTTTGATGTGTAGCTGTGGAGAAAAGTTCTCAGGACAAAAGGCCAAAAATGCCTTGAAGGCGTTGTTGGAATTAAAGTTTGGAAAGCAAGAATTGGTTATCGACTTTACTATTAACAAGTTTATAAAGAAATATAATATTGTTATATGTTCTGATATATTTCAGAAATGATGTATTTTTATCATAGACAAATTTCTTGAATAATCATGATCCAGATACGGACGGCTGAAGTCAGTATAAATGCTGTCTACTGGTTTTTCCTTAAAACTTCAAGGATGAAATGAATGTAAGAAACTAAATTGGTCTCAATACTTCATCCTGGCATGGATCCATGTTGATTAATCAATACAAATGGAATGCTTTTAGATTTAATCTTGTCAGTAACAATTGATTTTGAATGAAAATTTTGAAAATGTCGCAGAAGCTTCATGTATAAGGTTTTTCAAAATCAAAGCCAGATCTACAGGGAGTTTATGTTTGGAAAAAGTCCTACGCATAGTTTGGAGAGAAAAAACAACAACCAACTTACACTTTTGGTATCAGGGGACCCCTAAACATATTTCCATTGAAACCTCAAGATCAATTTTCCACCATGTAAGTTTCTCTATACTACTCACATTACTCCCTAATGACATACATATACGGAAAAGTAAAAACAAATACAATAAATAAATCACAATGCAAAACAGGAATTTAAACATTACTTTTAAAAACCATTGTGCTTGAACACTTTAAAAAATGCTAATCGTAACAAAATTGCATACCTAGAGACTCGTTGCCTTCCGACATCATTCATAAATGTAGATGCAACACCTCTCTTCAGGAGATTACGACTTACAGTTCTTGCACTCAATTTTGGTAATCCCATCTTCTCAACTAATTCCATTTGACTATAACCATTGACTCCAGCCCCTTCTACTACTTGATATGCTTGAGATAAAAAGCTTCTATTTAATGTTACATTGAATTCTGCCCGAGAACCTGCAAGTAATTAAAAATGTGGAATAAAAGCAAAATAAAACAATTTATACACACACACACACTCACACGCATACTCATTCAGCTTTTCTTCTTTGGAAAAAAAGAATTTACATTGCACAAGGTAATCTTCAAGCTCTTCCAAATCTGGCATAGCACCACTCATAATTTCTGAACACCAACAGCAATTGTGTAACTTTCAATGGTCAACAACTTTTATTTCAGGAAGGGATCTTCTGGTAGCAGCAACCTCAGAATAGGAAGCACAGAAAAGGTAAATGTACAACCTACACAAATTGTAATACAAAGTTATAAATTTCTAAGAAACAACATCAATGAAAAAGAAATTATTTTTATATGAATTAATTTGCATAATTTTAGATTAACACATATTTCTTTATTGACTGAACATTATAAAGTATATTGTATATTGAAAATGACCCCATTTTATGCAAGAATACATCACCACTGCTTGACCGCACTATATTGCTATGCAGTACGTCACATGAAAAACAATGAGTAATTAATTTTATACGAAAATGACAAACAAGGCATAGAAATCAAGGTAATGCAAAAAAGTATATATTTATAATCTGTAACCATAAATATATTGAAAACCGATTATACTAGAAAAAAAAATGTTAAAAATAGTTTTTTTGGAACATTTTATTCTCTTCAAATCTTGTAATAAGCTTATTCAATATAAAATGGATAGAAACTCAGATATCCGTGGAAAATGTTTTGTAATCTTTAATCTTGCACATTGAAAAGCACACAATATCAATCCAAATTGTTTATCCCCTATTATAAAACATTAAGATAAAGACCTTTGGGAACATTTAGCTCTAGAGGATTTTCTCTGCAGGTGGTCATTCTTTAGTTTAATATTACTGGAGAATTTCCATGGAGAGGAATTCTCAGAACCAAACCCTCTAAAAATCTAATAAAGGTACCGAAAGATCTCATTTTAATATACCACATGATGAACATAACTCAAGGCCTTTGGCATAAAAAACTGGTTTCAAGGACATTGGTTCCACCATTAATGCACAATCAATATGTGAGGAAACAAACCATTAAGCCATGTTAGAAACTACATTTGTGGCTGCCCGATTAAAAAAGCTCCCCCCCCCCCCCAACATATCCATAATTCATATGTGTGAAAGTGAATTTAATCACCTGTCCACACAATTCTCTTTCTTTTGACACTTCATTTGTAAAGATTGGCCAGGAATGTGAACTGCAAAAGCTTGACTACTACAGAGATACAATTGTACCATAATTAATAGGAAGAATTTTCATGCCCTAAAATATTTTGAAATACTCTTTTAAATATGCATTTATGACCCAAAAATTCTGAAATATGCCCTTTAATATGCAAAAAAGCTAATAATATTCCATTTCCTCTACAAACCTTTCTTGATAAATTTCAGAAGCGTGCTTGGAATGAAAAGGTTTATCTTTGTGTGTATAATGTACTTTGTGAGAGAAATAATTGAATAAATATTCAGCTAGTGAAGTACATTGTATGTCTTGTTGAACTTCTAACTGGTTTAAAAAATACGTTCTCAATAAATATCTTTCATTTGCACAAGCACATCATCTTTAGAAAACAAAAACATGCAAACTGTTAAAAGCCCTTTCGAATCTATTAATGCTCACAAATAAATAGATTCCATGAAAAGACAAAACATTTTACAGATAAGTCTCTATTTAAACAAAATATCCACCTCTAATTACACGAATATGCACTAACAGGAAAGCGTTCAAATACACACATATATGCACTAACATATTAATCTATATAGTATCATATTCTAACCAAATGTCAATAAATTTCACTTAGCTATGCACTGCAGCAACAGACAAAAATATGCAAAAATCATAGCAATCCGCTCCCTAGTAATTAATATTGACAATTCCTAAATGTACACCAATATAATAAGGATATAATATTCTATTTCACTTTTTTAACTTTCGATGAAATGAAGCTTCCAATTAATTAAAAGAATTAATAACTTCTTATGAATGACAAATGTACCTTCACTGCAGAAAGGTAAATAAAACATATATTTCTAGTTACACGGTGAAGTGCTTGTTCATGTACATGGGCAAAACATGTGCAGATTTCAGACCACTGATCAAATATTGAGGAACACTTAAAATCTTGTTATGAAATGGTTGCATGATGAATAGCAGAACCACAAGTGTCCATGTAAGCCTTCTCATGCAAATAAATACATGCCTACTTGAATATATCACACACCATACTTCTCACGTGGTTTAAAGCCCTACCCAGTTTAAATACTGTACCATTTTTTGAGACATACACCGTAAGTTACTGAATAAAAATTTATAAAGAAATTTCACATGTTTGATGAAAAATAATTCTCATCTCTTACATTTTGTTCTACTTATAGGATTTTCTCCCGAATTAATAATTTACACTGTGCTTATCCAGTTGCCATAGGACCTGGATATTCGATCGCCATCGAATCTCAATGTCTTCTGTCCTGTTTGTTCATGTTACATGCTCTTCATCTATCTTCCCCAGAGCACAGGATAGTACCTTAATCTGTTTCTCTTACATTCCACCCTACAAGATCTTTCTTTTCTCCCGCACATTCTCATTTCTCATTGGTTGATCTCATCTAAGCATTTTATATGTTTATTCCATGGATTTCCATTTATTCCATGCCTATTATCACTGGATTCCTTTTGTAATTTAATTTTCTACCCACAGAAATTACTCACGTGACCACTTGCTATTTTATTTAACACTAATTCTTCTATTTTTCTCTACTTTAATTACACTGCCCTTCCCTTACATTTTCATTATTTATCACTTTATCAAATGCTTCTCTTATGTACCCTGTTGTTGAAGTCGTTATGTTTATATTCTATACGAATTTGTTTACTTACATATACGTGTTATTATAAAATCATCACACTACATTGTTACAATCTAACATCATTCTTAAATTATTAATCGATTAAACTCACTTGTTGCTTCACTATGTTCTTCATCATCAATATCAAATTCATCTTCTCGAGCAGACATAATATCCACATCTGCATTAGGATCTAACAACTGGATCACACGAATCATTTTTTCCTTCATATTGTTCAGGGATCGCCATTCACTTTCTTTGGCATCAGGATAGAGATGTCTATAAGGGAGTTTCTGTTAAAAATGAAATTACAATAACAATAAAGCCCAGCTAATATCACAAAGTTCTAAAGGCAACAAGCTCTCTCTACTCAAAAAGTTCAGAGTAACTACTCAATAAGTATAAACCTACCAAATCAGTGCGTACAAAACGCTGGAAGTATGCTGTTTGGAAGAGCTTTTTCAGAGAATTCATAAGACCTAGTTTCTTACGTATTTCATCATAATCTGCAATGTAATTCTTGCATTCTCGTAGAATCTCAATAACACGCTTGGTAAGAAAAAGAACTTTAGGCCAACGTTCTACGTAAAATCTAGGCAAATGAAGTAAACTACCACTGCAATTCTGGGAACCAGATTTTTGATGATGAATCTGAAAGAAAATCATTCATTAACAAAACATTTTTCTACATTCAAGCATGAAACAGAATTCATCAAGATATGCATTGAAGAAATTGTCCACACTTGAAATAAGCCATTCAATGCCACACACTGAGGGTCTTGACTGAAGTGAAGACTACAAGACCAGAGGTGAGTCAGTCTCAATTTTGTTTTATTTAATGCCTGTGTGTCATCAATCCTTGTTTTGTCATAATGATTATAGCTCTTCTGTACAACAACATGGAATTGGCAGAAGAATGAATTGTTGCATTGTTTTTCAACATTAACTAACTTATTTGTTTTTTCATTTATATAAAACAAAAACAGTTAGACACTGTGACATATGGGGAGAAGTCCAAACACTACTTCCTTCCAATTTTAATTGTATATTATTTGTTACTAGCTGATATTAGGTTATAATTGTATGTTATTTGTTATTATAGAATGAAGGGTAATTTCAGTAGTTAATTATTGTTCACTTCTCTTTAAAAAAATGAAAGTTCAAAACACCTTTCACTGCTCAATATTACATGCTTATTCTGCAATGTTCAGTTACATCACACTATTTAAAGGATACCAGAAACAGCTTGTACCTGCATTTCAGATGACAAATGAAGGAATGGAATTAGTAAACGCCTTATTTATAGTTCACACAAAATATTTGAAAAGTGCGTCCACTCATTTCCTGGAACAAATTTCCTTCAAGGAATTCCAGAGCATTTCTAAAATTTTCATTGATAATATTTGTAGAGTATTTCCAACTATTTTAAAAAAATATTAAAGAAAGCCTGAAACTAAATTTGTCAGCTCTATGATTTCACCTTAATAAAATACAAATTAATAAACTACAAATTAAAACAAACTCAACAAACAGAAACCAAGCAAAAAATAACACTGCACTATTATTTTAGGAATAATATCTAGTTTTATAACTATCTCTAAATTTTCCCTGACATCTAATGATTCTTCCACGAAGTGCCTGATTTTGTCCAGTTTTCCAGTAAGTAAAATACCATTCCATTGCATAAGTATTGTATGATTATTTCAATCTCTTTACATTCCCTTCCATTCAAAACGCTACTTCTCAACACCTTTAATAAGTAAGATTGTAAGGCAGCATCACCAAAAGGATAGGAAAACACTGCGATGTGCTAACCTGTTTCACAATCAATCCATGTTTCATGAGATACTTCCTATGGTAGAAAAGGGCCTTAGGATCTTCTCCAGTTATCTGCAAACTCACCCGGCCCTGAGTTACCTCACCTAAGTGACGTGAGCGACCCACACGTTCCAAAATGCAATATTGTAGTATTGTTAACTCGAGTTCTGGATCAACTGAGGATCCCATCAAGGCAAGGTTACGCATTTGTTGAGAAGCAACGATGACAAGTTTTGTTCCCCACCTACAAAGAAAGAATGTATTTATTAATTGTTCTCAGGAATTTCACATATTTTCATTAACAAAAATATTAATGTTTTCATACCAACATTTTCCAAT
This sequence comes from Gryllus bimaculatus, assembly GCA_017312745.1. Classification (NCBI taxonomy): domain Eukaryota; kingdom Metazoa; phylum Arthropoda; class Insecta; order Orthoptera; family Gryllidae; genus Gryllus; species Gryllus bimaculatus. The sequence continues at coordinate 5,083,406 of BOPP01000069.1, read as the reverse complement.
TAGCATAATTACAACAAGATACTCAATATCTAGACACTACTCAACCTCAATTAAGTTTGGCATGGTCCAGTGTCAAAATAATTGGACACATGAATGGACCAACTAACCACTTATAAACATTTTTTGAAATTTGTAGTCAAAATATTTATTATGATCTCTTTATCACTTAAATGAAATTAACTTTGCAATTAAATACCATGGAAACATCTGAACAAATTTTAAAGACTTTCAAATCTACACATGCATTAAATAACTATCCCGCGTCACTTAAGTACTGGGGTTACTTAGCTATTTGGAACAATGGAAGATTCATATGAAAAAACAATGGTACAAATTAAAGAATTGTTTATTTTGATTTGTTCATTCATCAGTTATTTTTAATTGTTCTACAAAAAAAGTCTCAAATATTCCTGAGTGTATGATGAACTGAAAAGCACACTAAGATTTATATTGCAATCAGCACAGAAGCATCTACTTTTCCTCCTCTATGCACCCTTCACATAGCTGCACATGGCACAAGATCTTGTAATATTTATCTTCTTTTCTGTAGATGAAATATACAGGAAAAATATGAGACTTTTTTGAAAAGTGCTTTCTTGTAAAGATGTATTGGTAATTACACAGTGGATAGACTCAAGGATGTTTATAGTTAATTGTGAGGGCCGAAGGCCAAAGCCTCGCAGTGACTTGGACCCGGGCAAGCGAAGCAAGAAAATTTGCCGTTGAATGTAAATTGGCATTACAATGCTGCAGGGACAAAGCGTATGAAGGATAAGCCATGAAAATCGTCTATCAGTAAGTTTCATTAATTTCTATTAGTGCACATTCTGTAATTTGAGGGAGGGCTTATGGAGACCCCTCCCCATCTTTAAGGGTGTACCGTGTACCTTACTTTTAAAAAAAGGTGTGTATATAATTGGATGAGAGACAAGTACATTTTCTCCTTCAGTTTAGTACCAATACTTTTTGGGTTTGGTGAAAAAATGAGCCCTAAAATTACATAAAATTTGTCAGTTGCAATTGGCACCTATTGCTGATGTATCCGATTGAGCTCACTGTTGGGTGTATTTGTTGGTTTACTGAATGATAAGATTCATTACATCACTGTCCGAAAAAAGTTCAAAAACTGCCAAACCATCTTCAAACCCGAATATTATGGATGTAATATTGGGGTGGATGGGATACTTGAGAAAGGAAAATAAACTGGATACTAAATATCTTCAACATTGCTACAAATGCTTACAGATAATCAAAAGAATCACATTTCTAATTCTTAAACATCAGAAAATAGTGCTGTTTGCACTCTGTCACAGTGAAAAGTCATCACTTGAATTTTCATCATTCTCATCTTGCTTATTGTACCTATGGAAGTAAGTCAACAAAGTGCAGGTCATTACTCAAGGTAGGACTTCATTCAAAGGACCTCTCGCACTCACATGAAGACAGATTCCCTTAACAAAAAATAATGAAGTAATATTCTTTTACCTTTCTACAGCTTCTTCTAAGCTAAGTTGACTTGCCATCTGATAAACAGATACTCTTTCATTATATAGAGCACATGATCCCCTAATTCCTTTTTTTTTGTCATCAACAGGTACATGAGGATACAACTCTTCTGGTAGAATTTCCTAAAATATGAAGAAAACAAAATCAATATACAATGGTGCAACTTTATAAACACTTCCATAAATGACTAGTTTTGCCTTCTAAAAATATTATAAATAATGTCATGATACAGAAATAAAAGATGTATAGATATGCAAAAACATAAGGACCATTAATAAACATATCATAACATTATTGTCGTTATATAATATTAACATTACTATAATCATACAAAACAGAATAGACCGAAAACATCAAAAATAATATTTATTACTTATTTCTTCCATAACAAATTATATTTTTTTTATTTTTGGAAGATATATTAAATCTTTGGTGTATATTCAAGCCCTATTGAATATATCCCCAAAGAATATAACCCAAAAGAAATATGAAAAATAGGGTAACACCACCAGAAATGGCCAATGTAAGCACAAAATTTGAAGATGAAAAAAAAAGAAGTGCAGGTTACTTCTTTCTTAAAACTAGCATAACATAGAGGCTGCCTCTTTCTTCAAACTAGCATAACAAAGAACTTATGCCTTCTAGTAGTGACTAGAATGAAGATAATCCATTTTCTAATTTAATTTCCCAACTTATTATTTAAAGAATAATCAGAAAATATTTTATTAATATTTCTTAAAATATATATACATATTACAAACAGAGCGATTGAATACCCCCCCCCCCCATTGGATATATTTCTGTTAAATAAATAAATATTGACATTGCAATGATGAAACATCTAGCGGGATGTACTTTTTGATCTCAAAGACGTTGAAAGGGTCAAATGTGGATTGCCATTTCAGAGTCAAGAATCTAAACAAAGTTTTGTAATTTTCAAGATGTCACAACTCAAATAAAATCAGTGTTTGAAAATAAATTAATAAAAAATATGACAACAATGAAATCAACCATTTTTAAGCAAGTGACCTAAACATGAATAGATATACTTTATCTCCTAATGAGTTTTACATACAAATTTAGTAGTGCAACCTAAGAATTTTGAGGAAACTTCATACATTTTTGGGTACCACTGGTGTTTTAACCCTAAATGATAACAAAAATTAGAATTTCTACAACACACATTTATCTTCTGTCCAACAAGCAATGTAATTCATTATTCAATAATAATTATGTTCCAGTCAGTCACAATTATTGTATGACTATTCATCTCAATATTATTAAACTACAAAAAACTTTTTTTGAGATATACTTCAACTGTTTTTCAAAGATTTAATGTAACAATTACTTACCGGTTCTTGAATCATTCCTAATTCCGGATCAACATAGTCATAACGATTAAATACAACCAATGGTTTTCTTGGCACAGGTAATTCAAACATGTCTATTTCAGTAAAGTTACAAATAATTTCCCAAATATATTGTTTGAATGCATCATTCAATGAAGTAGCAAACTCAGGCCTATCTTTTAATCTAACAAATAAACCTGAAAATGCAATTCACATGATATCAATAGAATGACCATTTAAAGAAGGTGGCAGATCCACAGGAGCCATGCCTCATCCCACAGAGCCAACATTTTTTCTGTCAATTTAATTTTACTCAATTTATTCAAACCAACTACTCACTCCAATCCCATTAAAATACACGTACTTTGAAATTTCAACTTAACAATTTCGTAATCGTCTCCCAAATGTTAATAAGAATTTATATAAATATCATACACTATACTCAAATAAAAAACCCATTCCTTGTGATGTAATTAATATGCAGTGAATGGTTTCAAGTAACTAAATAAAATTACAGTAGAGGGACTAAGGCACAACTTGACAGATACATAAAATGATGGCATTCCCCCATTTCAAATACAAAACATCCTTAGGAGATATTTTTTTTAACAAAAACTAAATAGTTCAACTGCAAATGCATTTCGGTGACTTACCTTCAATTGTAATCCCATCTAATCCCTCAAGAGCTATCTCATCCATAATCACTGAACCAATGTCATTCGTCTCCCCCATATTTATGGTTAATTAAAACTCAATGACATACGACAAAATACAGTACACTCAACATTCAAGCTGACATGACATCACGTATCATTCACTGCATTTATTCCTAATCACAATCACCAATCTTTAGTCAACACAATCGTCCCGCATCAATCAAAACAAACATTACTCAACCGAACATCAACAAGCAATGCAACACGTTGAGGAGAGGCGGCACGCACGCTATCACACGCCATGCCCTCTCGAATCAAGTCTCGATCTATACTGCGATTTTTCTAACTCTGCCCCTCAAGACCCTATACTGCAAGTTATGTAAGTCTGTCCATGGCAGGAATCAGCTGTTGACAGTTTCATCGAATCGGTGTCCATAGTGGTGTCACTGTGGTGACATTCAAGCTCCCAATTGGATAAAACTATCAACAGCTATTACCTGCCAGAAGCAGACTTGTATAAATCGCATTATACTTCGGGGTGACATTATGTTACTATATTCCGCATCTTTCTCGGTCGTGCTGCTAGATGTCGCATGAACGCGACCTTATCCAGCACTGCTATTGTCGCGATCATGTGACCGTGCGACGTGAAAACCAGTGACATAATGCCACCGTGAAGTAAGTCCTTCGGGACCAGAGTTAGAAAAACTGCAGTATGCGAGAATTTCTTGTCAGATTTAATATACCGCTGACTTGTGACTTATTTATGTAGCTGTGCGCACAACACTATTATTTAGGAGATGCGTTGCGACTAAGCTCCCAATTGGTCTATAAAGACCCAACAAATTAAAAAAAAATAATAACGTCCCATTGTAAATGTACCATAAGTCACTTTTTAATGATGATGATGATGATGATGATAATAATAATAATAATAATAATAATAATAATAATAATAATAATAATAATAATAATAATAATACCGGAAAGTTCACAATATTAAGCATGGTTCTTCATAGCATAATTCCATTTTTGTGGGGGATGAAGAGAGAGAGGAAGAGGGTGATATAGATAGGAGAGCGGAGGAGAGAGAGAGAGAAGAGTACGGAAAATGACAAAATGCTGTCTCTTTATCCCACGGGGGGGGGGGGCGTTCGCGGTATCTGGTGGAGAGTTGCAGGTGACCACTCGGACCCTAAAGTTCCATAGTGCAACTCAATCGCCAGCTTCAAGGTGGAGACAGTGAAAAAGCACATGCTAAACACTATGTAACAAGGTTCGCCAGGTAACCCACCTGTTGGGTTAATGGCGCCTACCATTAGGCCCGCAACAGACTACACAGAGGGATGTGTTGCGAGAAATGTACGTCGAGAAACGAGGAAAGATGCAGGTATAGTTGCGCCCACACACCATATAAAGAGAAATAGGTTATTCGAGGCCGTATTCTTAGTCATCGCGTATAATAAGGAAAAGCTCAAGAAATTACTTATAACGTTTTTCAATTCATAGTCGCAACTTCACCTCGTACGTAAGGAACTCCTTATACAGAGCGATTTTTATAAGAATGAACCGTTTTGACAGCTAGTGTTGGCCGGTGAAGATTCTGTGATCGTTGTGTTTTTGAGCCAATTAGACTCTCCTTCCGGCATTCGTTCGTTTGCAGTTGGCTAACTTGTAAATGGCTTCGACGCTTCCTTTTGTGATGTCCTCGCGCGACGAAAATATAGTGCGCCACGAAACATTTTTTAAACATATTCCCAAGTACGTAATTATATTTCTATATTTCCCGGGCTCATGTATGTGCATATACCTCAGCAAAACTCTTAGACTCTGTATATCTTCATGGGAGCCGCAAACAAACACTTTACGAAGAAGCGAAGCTGAACAGCTGCCGCGCGGAGAGATACTTCTCTGAATTACACGTGATGTTCTCTTGTTTAGCGAAGTGTCACTTTGGTTCATTCTTATAAAAATCACTCTATAGTTATAAGGAAAGTTCAGTCTTCACTTATTACTTATTGCTATAAGTGAACCGTCTCTTGGTGGGTCGAAAATAGTCGCAATTTGAAGAAAAAAAGGAAATATACGACAATTCTGAAGATTATAAGAATTTTTATGCTGGTATCTTTCTTTCGTAGCAGCTATATATATTTACGTGATATGTAAAACCCTCCAGAAATTTACAAGGTCAAGAATATTTAAGAAAAGGTATCGTTTTACCAAGAACAAAGTATACCTTTGGTAACGTTGGGGTCAAAAAACAGTGGTAACGAATAGAGTTTAACCGATTACCTTGTTTAAGATTACGACCACCACTTAAGTAATTGTGTAGGTTAGGTTACCTCACGGACGTCTACGAACGCATGCATATGACTAGTTCACGGCCAGCTTGATGGGACGTTTTAGGTAGGATTCAAGTGGCTGTGAAACAGCAAATGCGCTGTTGCCATGCTATAACGTACATATGTTAAGTACTTCTATACGTACTTATGTTAAGTTGAATCTATGAATACCAAATGTGCATAAGCATGACCTTATCAAAAGCAACTTCTTATATTTTAAGTATTTTTATCCAATAAGTGTAACTATGAATACGGACCTCGATGTCTCGGAATACCTTTATGTGTCACAAGCCGAGAGTGGTAACAGCAGTTAAAGATGAGATCAGCTGCAAGTCCCATTTCTTGTTTCATTAAATGCTCTTGCGTAATTTTAACTCGTGAAATCCTTGTTTTGTAACCATAATCGTAAGCCATCTGTTTAACGAGTTTAAATTGCCTAAAGAGAAAGGCATTACTGCATTGCTTACAGGTCATTATTTAATGTAAAAAAAACAGGAACTTAAGTGACGTACGATATAGGGGAGAAGTACAATCTGCATATTTTCTTGAGCTCCGTAATCTCTACTGTTTTACTATATTTGTTGGTTCAATTATGAATAAATGATTAGTTGAGTTGAAATGGTGAATAATAAATTCATTTAAAAATAATAAAAACTAATTAAGAAAATGAATTAATTCAATTCTTTCAAAATACTCCTAGTTTGTTGCTTGAAATTTTTATTTTTATATTACTTAATATGAACGGACATCATTCAAGTAAGTATATCTTCCATATAAGTTCTTCCTTGCTCATTACAGTTTAATGGCAACATTCAAGTAAACAGTTAAAAAACTTATTATTTATCTCATATTTTACTGCTTAATATTATAACCTTACTCACTTCTACGCACTGTTTAGTGCTTTCCTGCGGCAGCAAATACTCAAATGTCGTATAACAAATGAATGAAAAATGTAGAAAATGAAAAATCGCTCGCTAACCGACTCGAGCGAGGAATTCCTTCGCCTTCGCAGAGGTGAATGGAAAACTCTTTCAAGTGTGCAGGGGTTCATAAGTGTCTCTTGTTTCGATTTTCCACATTTCTCGCTACTCATTCCTCAGTTAGTCTGTTGCGGGCCTTAAGGCGACTCCACACATTCGGTATTCGGCGACTTCTTGCCGATCCCGTGTAGTGTGGAGGGGTCGTTTGCTATTTGCCGAGCGACGAACATTAAATCCTCACCCTACCCACCGCGTGTCGGTCTTTTACACATATCAGAGGAAGCGAACATTCGCCGAGCACATCAGCTGCTCGAGATTGGGCGAGCTTTCGCTCGCAACTTGGTGAATGCTGAATGCGTAGAGCCACCTTTAGGTTGGATTGGGACAAGGGATGTTCGTAAGAACGTCCTGGATCCCACATACAGAAGTCCAGGAGAAAACGGACCCCCCCCCCCTTCAGATAGCATAGGTCCTGACGATACTCACGTCAATAGCCTAAAGGTCTAGGCAACGAGGAGACGTCGGGCGGTCCCTTGTTGGGCTCTCAGCTTTTGTAGTGGCAGTGACCCGACACTATGGGCAAAGAGGAGGGACTTGTTCCTGATGCATGTGGATAGCACATTGTTTGGAGCCAGGTACTAGCCTGGATAACTAGAAGTGTCGTGTAAGTGGTCAGTCTGGAAAGTCGCGCTGCAACCTCTACAGGGAGGGCGGTCACAAACAGCGAGCCGTCGAACATTCATTCCTCTGGTTCCGATCGCCGTTCAAGCAGCATCGACGAGAGATTAGGTAGGAGTTTCTGGACTCAGAGAGACGTATAGATAGTAATTCACGAGCGACTTCATTAAATATTTGCCGCAGGAGAGTTTTTCATCAGCTAAGGACGGGAGTATTTAATTCGGATTCAATCATTCTAAGTGATTCGGTGGTCAGTAAAGAAGGAACAGTAATTATTGCAGTGAAGAAGTAGTAACTTTCAGTCATCGGCGTTAAATAGAACTGTGCTATCGAGTGTTACCCGTACGCCCGAATTACGCAAATACGCTTTATTTAATCATTTGCGACGTGCAAGGGACATTCGCACGCGGGCTTGAACGAGTCGACGAGACAAGAGAGATGCAGATGAGGATGTTGGAACATTTAATTAACTCTGTACTTGCATATGAATTATTTCCACACGTCTTTAAATTTGCAATAATTAAACATCTCTTTAAAAATGGTAAGACAAACATGACATTAAATTTATTACACCAATATCACTTATATCGACGTTTAGCAAGATAATAGAAAATGTCGTTTTAAACACGCTGATAAGATATTTCGAAGAAAATTCACTTGTCACACTATCAGCATGGTTTTAGAAAAGGACGCTCAAAATCACTACAATCACAGATTTACACAATACTATTCTAACCACGCTTGACGATGGATTGAAGGTTAATGTAATATTTATGGACATGTCCAAAGCGTTCGATAAAGTAAATCATACCATACTCTTAGACAAACTAGAAAAATATGGAACACAGGGAATAGCCCATATCTTCTGAAATCATTTGTCACTGACCACCAACAATCTACTGTAACCCAACGAAGCGTGTGGCTGGAAAGGGAACGGAAATTTCAACAATAATAGACATAACATTGCAGTAATAAACATTTACTAATTAAAATGATTTACATGAATTACAAAAATAATAAACACGACCCTTTCTTTTAAAAACATTAGCCATCTGTTAAAGCTCGATAACAACATAAGCAATGCCCCCCCCCCCCGCTCTCGATCAGCAAGTGTCCGAACCGCCATTCATGCGGGAGCTAAGTGGATTATTACCCTCGTTTTTCTGTCGGCGGGCTTCACAGCACTCCCCGTGGTGGAGTCGTCGGCCGGCACGTTCTTGCGGGCGCGGTCGCCCCCCCCCCCCCCCCCCCCCCTTCCAGCAGCCTGAGGTAAACACAGGCCGGCTCCCAGCGTGACCGTCTGACGTCACCGCGTCCTAGGCGTCCCCCTTCAACCAGCGTCACCAACCTCTGGCAGCAACGGAATCGTTGTTCATCGGCGATGGTGTGATTGGAAGCCAAATCAACTTCCGTATCAGCAGTCGCGGACGATGCCATAACGCCATAAATTGCTTAGGCGCGAGACTGCATCCCTTCGCCGAAGTTCTGACAGAGTGCGCGAGGGGTCAACTTCCCTCCGCAAGAGGCTTCGAATGCTAAGTCAAGTGAGCAAGCGAAGTGAAGTTAATAACTTGAGTTTCAGTCAATGCCTTACTGAACTCAGGCGAGTTCTCGTAACCAAGTTAGCAGATCGAGTGACTACTCGGATCAAAGTTTAAAAAAATCAAGTGACTACTCGTAGCAGAGTCAAGAAAACAAGTGACTACTTGTGGCCGAGCTAAGAACTCGAATGACTACTCGTGGCCGAGCTGAGAAATCGAATGACTACTCGTGGCTAAGAAATCGAATGACTACACGTGGCCGAGCTAAGAAATCGAATGCCCTCAGATCGGCGGCCTGGTATCAGCAAACTTCGGTACCCCCTCCCTCAAACAGCGTGGATCCTCCCGATACGCGGGGTTGAATTTCGCGGAGCAGGGTGGAGGTGTGTTTTTAACCAATCAAACGGGAACCCTTTTCTCAACGCCCAGAATGTCCGTTGCTGGTATAAAAAAAAAAAAAAAAACTTCGGGCCTGCTCACTTCGGATCTGCACGTGCGCCGCTGGCCGTTGGGTCGTAAATTTGTCTCCCAAGAGGGCGCAATTAGCGTTGGGTTCCTTTTACCAGCGGTCGCGAGGGTGACACCCACTTGACATTTGGCGAGGACCCGGCTGCCGACAAACCCACCTTCGGCACCGCGCGAGGGTGTCCTGCCATAAAATCTTGCGCGCGCGCGCGCGTGCGTGCGTGCGTGTGTGCGCGCGCGTGTGTGTATAGACACCATACTTTTAATGAGATCCAATGGAAACACGCTACAAAATAAAGATATACATAACTATAATACCAGAAATAAGAACAATGAACACATTGTTAGTACAAGAGTCAAAAGAACTGACAGAAATCCTTATCTTTCAGGAAAAAACTTTTCAACAAATTGCCAAATGAAATAAAAAATCTAAGCAATTTCAAATTCAAAAAAGAACTAAAGAAATACTTAATAAACAAAGCATATTCCTTACACGAGTCATAAAAAAACATTATCTGACATGTAGAATATTGTGGATTGCACAGAATTATGAACAATAGTGAAATGTACTATGCTGAATCTATATGTTCACGTGTATGGATACATTTAATATATAATACAATGTTTCATATTTATAAGTTGTATGTATTAAATTGTGTATTACTTGTCTTCTATGTGACAATATATGTATTTTTTTATATTCAATGTAATTATTTGTATACTAATAGTGTAATTTTAAACATTATTTTGTAACATAGTTGTCACCCTATTTTACGAGAAATGTATTTATTATACTAAAATAGTTAAAATTTGTATTGGTCAATAGTTTGTTAAACTCAATTCATTACATGGCCTAAAATGGTACTTTGTACCATCAAAGAACCGAAATAAATTATTATTATTATTATTATTATGCGAGGTGCCGTGCAAGGAAGACGGGAGACAACGCGGAAGGCGACGCAGAAGGCAACGAGACGCCGGGAAACGGTGTGCGCGGAAGCAGAGGGCAGCGAGCAGCCAGGCGCCTTGAGTGGCGCCGTCGCGAACCAAGATTGGGCTCTGAGACAAGCATCGGGCGGACCAATGGACCAACGTGAGGTGACTGTGAACAACGCAAAAGCGCTGGAAGTAGGTCAACTCCCCACGACTGAAGGAGGACTTATTGAAAAGGGAACGTTGCTAGGGGAAATAAAATACTGGACAGATCTAATTAAAAATCAAAGATTCCTGCCATTTTAAGCCATTTGCCTGCCAAACTAAGGAAATTTGAGTTTAATGTATGTTGTTCGCGGTAACAATACATTGTAAAGAATGGCTCAACTGGAGATGCAGTTCTTCAAGCTCAGTAAGTTTCAACGCAATACTGTTTGTAGGTTTTTTCAAATGTATTTTTAAAAATACGTTAAAACGGATGCACATTCACGACGATTCACTTGTCACATTCGACGTAACCTACATAGCCTATATTTCGGTGGCGTTTAATTCTCGGCATACTCACTAAAATGGCAGGGATAAAAAACGGTTTTGGAAATTTCTTACAATCTTCTGGCCGGATCCAAAAACGAATTTTTAGTTCCCCATCAGGAGACCGAGACGCGTCGAATGACACCCGTTTTGTTTGCGAAACAACATGAATTTCAATATTTTTCCTTGGCTTCCATTCTGATAGAGCGGAAGCCAACACTTACTTCAAGGACATACATAATATTTTGCAAAAAACAGCAGCCAGATTTTTTCCACAATGATTAATTTTACTTCTCCAAGACATACCAAGAATCCAAAACGAATATAACCGACATACGATTCGATGTAGGAAGAAGCTTCGCTTACCGAACCGAGTTCGGTTTGCTACAGGGACCGAAACGGAGAGTATACCGAGATTGATGTTCCAGGCGTCACGTAACAAAAGTAGGGTCTTTATTAAAGGTCCAGTAAAGTTTAAGCGTCGATGTGCTAAAACTCTCTAGGGGCCGTTTATCAATGCAATGTTTATAAAAAAAAAAAGATTTTTACAGAAGAGTACAGTAGAACTGCACTTCCTTATTTCGATTATTTCTTGTGGCAAACTATATTTTCATCCGATGAGGACATCACAAAAGCAAATGTCAAACCCAACTGCAAATGAACGAATGATGGAAGGAAAGTCAAATAGGCTGAAGAACACAACGGCCACAGAACTTTCAGTAAGGTTGCCAGCGCTAGCCGACAATGGTCCTTTCTTATAAAAATCACTCTATACCAGGGCCCAGCAATACGTTTTCTGTCGACAATTCACCGTTTTTTCCTGTAAAAGCAAGTATAATTGAGAAAAAATAATTTTTAACAATTTCAAAAGTATTCAAAATCAAGGAGTCATCTTATTTATAATCAGGTGAATATGGTAAATCAGTTTCATCAACATTATCAATGATTTTATTTGCCAAACTATTTAAGTTTTCTACAAAAAACCAAATAAAGTTTTCAAATACATACTAGGACAGCAGACTCCCTAGATCCTGCTGGCTCAGTGTTTACAGTTTGCTAAGTCAAAATGATAAAATCCTTTTTCAACAAGTATTCATACGAGTTAAATATAAAATAATTATGATGTTTACTTTAATATATTACAAACCATCAACATAATATTTCACAAATATGAACATCAGAATGTGTTCAATACAGCAAACCATCTTATCACAATCACTTGAATGTGTTGAGTTCTTTCATGTAATATTACTGTTTACGTTAAGATGAATAAACATCTAGTTGTGAGGCTTCACCATCATGGACTCCATTAAAAATGATAACACCAGAACTAAAGCCAGTTTAATGGGAAGGAATATCCATTTATTTCCTTGTAATGAGGCTGACATCACAACAAAATTTTCAGAATTAAGCACGATTAAGATACGAGATAAATCTACAAGAAAATAAGTTTAGAAATAATGGTAAAGGTCTCTGATAAAGCGCTACTTTGTTTTCATGAAACACGCCTTGTATTTTGCTGAAGTACATTCCTTCAACTCTCACCAACAAACCAAATCAAATAAGCAGGACCAAATCATCAGCAACCATCACTTGATTGGAGTCAGTGAGTTGCTCCAGAGCCTTATTTATTTCTCCATCTGTGTAAGGTTCACTTGGCTGATCTTGGTTTGCAACCTCTACAACACGTGTTCGTGGTAAAGAATGAGCACGTGCCTCTCGGAATGCCTTGGCAAGGCTCGTCTTGAAAGTTTTAAATCTGAAATCAATACAGTTAAATTTATTTCATAATGTAACAAAATTTCTCATAATATCAGACCAATTAGCAGTCACAATAGTGACAATAATAATTATTACTTTTATTGTAATTAATATAATTAAATCATAATTCAATTTAATTTCATCAAATGGTTTTTGTTTCCTCATGAGTTCAAGGACTTAACGTCTGGTTCCCTATAATTTTAAGCATACTAATTACAGTAATACCATTACAATATAAGCAAATCCATACATTTATAATACACACATGTTTTACAGGTATCACTCTACTCAAATCTGAAGTTTCAATTTATTATTTAATTTTTTTATTTCACTAAAGGCTATGTGACAGCCACCTGGTACTTGAATATTTGTTATTACTAGGGCCCAGATAATTATGTACTAACAATCGTGAAAATGTGTACCTGTAAAGGTATTATAATATGCAGAAATATGTACTAAAAAGTAAGAAATATGTAACATTAATTATCATTATATCAATTGTTTTATCTTTAATGTATTGTGTCAAAATATAAAGACTAAAATTAAAAATTATAATCTACGTAATTGTATCTACAGCATTGTATTGGTAAAAGTTTAATGATTGCATTTGGACTACACTGCACAAGTTAACAAAAGAGACTTACACTTTTAACACCAAAAAGTTTAGACATTATGTTCATTTCCACAACTCTTCATGAAATTCTCAGAAAATCGGTTAATTAAAAAATACATATTCGTCCAGTTTAGGTGACTTCCCGCAATGTATGTTAAAGACATGTGCACCTGCCGTTATACACCCGTTAACTCACCTATTTAATGCATCCTTATGCTCCAGAACTTTTTCAGGCATTCTCAAAACAGCTAAGATTAAGCCGCTCTTCAAAAAAGGCAACAAAAATGAAATTCAAAATTATTGGCCAATTTCCCTTTTGTCAGTTTTCAAAAATATTTTAGACACATTTTTAAATGTGAATGGAAACCTTTCTCAGTAAACAAGACGCGTTTTCAAATTGCCAACAGGGATTTTGAAAATAAAAATCTACAGAAACAGCCATACATGCCTGTGCCAACTTCTCCCTCAGTGCTACTACTGCCCTATGAGGTTTAACCAAAGCCTAAGTGCCACATGGTGATTTTACTTCATATTTTCAGCACAAGAAGACAATTTGTAAACAACGGCGGAGGTTCGAGTGTGACAATTAGGGAAAGAAAAATGTCAACGGAGCTTTCTGAGCTAGTCATGTAGTTTCTGGTGAAGGGTGTCAAGGTCAAGGGAGACCACTGAAAGAAGCGAAGTGAGAGCGCAATATCACCTACTAAACGTATCATTTCCACAAACCTAACTTCCTTTCTGTTCTGCCATATTCGCACTGAAAGTAACACACCAGAAGTTAGATATTGCGTCGTCACCTTGCCCTTTTATTTGCAATAATGAGAGTATTTATGGACTCACTCATTTCACCGCGATGTAATAATGGCATTTTAGAGAAGAGGCTACAGAATTATTTTTTTTGACAAAGCTGATTGTTTACCTGGGAGATAACTTATTCAAAACATACAGGAAAAAAGAAGAATTAAATAAAAATTGGAGAAAATGTAAAAATTCAGTAACATGTAAAAATCTGTACTTTAGTCAGATTTATTTAGTCAAAAAAACAGTAAAAAATGTATGTGGCACATGGGGGAGAAGATTATTTGCACTCATTTTCTTGAGTTTCAGAATTCCTTCCCATAATTTTAACTATAAATAGTTGAAAGATGAGTAAAAGAGAAAGATAAATACATTTTTTTGCATTGCTAACAAAATAGTAACTCACCCTTACCTCTACTCCTACCACAATAAGCAAAAGGAAAACAAAACGTGCGCACAGTGAAGCTACATTGACGTCCAGAAGCAAAACAAGGGGCTATCTCAGCATTTGCTCAATGTATCAGGGAAACAGGACCAAAACCTGATTGAGACGCGGCTCACTGACCCGGAAGCTGAAGTACATTATTTGTTACAAGCATAGTAACAAGTAGTAGTTGTTACAAGTATTTCTAAAAAAATTATATGATACAAATGTAAACTAATTCATTATATATCACTGTTTTATTAAAATAAACATTGTTTCTCTTTTTGATGATCAGTATAGTCTCTAATTGTGTGCAGGAGAAAAGATTTTACTTCTAACAAAAATATGTGTAACGACTTCAATTGTTTAATGTGATCTGGCAATGTGTTGTAAAGTAACGTATATGTATTGTAAGTGGATACACACACTTTTGGGTAAAATACATACAAAAAAGTCAATGTTTTTTGACACTGACCGATATGAAATGTGAATATCGTTGATTCAACTTGACAGTTATGTTATGAAAATAAGTTATTACATAATTATCCGGGCTCTAGTTATTACTATGTTAGCATTTTTTTTATACTCACATTCAGTATTTATCTAAAATTAGTAATAATAAATATCTCCATGTGAGCTACAGCAATTGAACAATAGTTAACAAAATCAGAATGTGAGATGGGGTTGAAGAGCAATGTAGAAAATGAATTTTCAATATATGTTTCTAGAAAGTGAAGTGGGCTATGTTGTGACCATCCCTGAAAGAGGAATCAACATTCCTTCCAGCCAACACATTAAAAAGCCAAATGCATCAATTAAAGGTTCCTGTACCTGGCTTCTGTGATGGTTGCAGATCCAGAATCTGCACCTGCAAGCGTTTCAGTGGCAGGTGTTTGCAAATGATCCATTGGCTCACTTGCTTCTGTTGACAAAGCTTCAGATCCAGGCGCTGACTGTGTCTTGTGGCTAGTTGCCTGGCTTCGAGTGGAAGGTCGCTCTCCCTCTTCAGGGCCGTCATCTGAGTCCCAGTCGTAAGGGTCATAGCCCTCCTCACCCGGTTGTGCACGAGGGACCTGCTGCAAGCAAATAACACTAATTGTGGCTCTAATCACGAAACAATTTGATGGGTTTGTACCAAGCAGAATCATTGAACTCAAACTCTTACAAGAACTCTCAAGAAATTTCGTAATTATTTCCACATCTCAAATACATTAGTAAGAAAGTAGTTTAATTGAATCTAATTAAATAATGAAGATAAGTAAACTTCTTATCCCAAAACACCAGATTCTTTTACAATGATATTGGAAAAAGAGAATGCCTACTGTTACAAAAACATTTTAATGACTTAAAGCTTCCTGGCCTCTCAATGCAGAGTATAACTTACCCTACGTGATCTCTTGCGTGTTTGCTGCCTCTCCTCTCCACTCTCGTCACCCGAAGCACCTTCACCATGGTCAGAACGTCTTCGTTTTTTCTCCTTCTCCAAAACTTTTTTGAAATATGCAAACTGCACCAACTCAATTGCAGCCTGGGCATCCTCGAGGTTCACCGTTCGAGACAAACGTGCTTTCGCATGAGCAGTAGACAGTCGAATCAATGTCTCAAGAGCTCGAGCAGTCACTGGCTGGGTCTGAGTTAACAATAATAATGCATTTTATTACACTACAATTATTGGATAGGTTTATGAAGATGAGCCATATTTAGTGAACACAGGATAAGATTAATAAATTTGAAAAAGAAAACAAGAGAGCCCTGATAGTAATTAGATGATTAATATGAAAACTGGTAGAAAACCACATTCAGAACAATGTAGCATTAGAAATTAATAAGAAAAGGTCTTGTATATTTGTGAAACATGAGAACAAGATAATAAATAAAAACATTATAAAGTTTTAATATGAACAAAGTAAGAAAAGAACAGCTGAAGGGACCAGCAAATGTTTGCGCAGGAATCGAGTAAACAAGTGATAAATAGGGCCCAAATTTCAATGACCTTTGACCTTCAAAAACCTATATAAACATGACCTTAAAAATTAAAATGTGACTTTATATAATTTTTGTTTAAATTCCTGTTGATTTTTTTATGTATAACATATTAACAAAAATTTCACTCAAGAACAGATTGTGAGTACTACAGTAAAATCTGCCTAAGCTGGTATTCATCGGAAAACAAAAAACAAAAATCAGATTTAGGGAGATTTCCGTTTTATGCAAGGTTGCCAGCTTTATAACACTTGTAATATTGCCTAACATTTCTGCCCGGAAAGTAGTAAATAACATGACTTTATTATAATTATCAAAATACATTAACATTACACGTATTTATGAAAGAAATCACTAATAAATTAATATTAATCACACTTCACTGACAGCTTCTGGCCATATTCAGACAGCTTGCTGACTTTCAAAGCACAATGCATCACAACCCAGTATGTCTTTTTAATACCCTCACATGGCATTGAAGCTTCGTGTATCTGGTTGAGGTGTTGAGATTTTCAACACAGAGCAGGGAGACACATGAATAGAAGCCATGCCCATACACATTCCCATGCTCAGAGTCGGGAGTGAGAGAATTCCGCTATGGTCAACGCCTTGAGAGGCAAATGACCCCAACGTTGAATTCTATGCTGTCAGCTGAAGCTCCTCTCCTTCGATATCCGGCACACATATATTAGAGGAACAGTGAATTTAAAAAAAACTTGCAAATGCACTTATTTCATTAAGAACACCTTACGTCTGTCTGCCAATTGCAATAAATTCACAGAAATTCCGTTTTAAATAAAGATTGTTTTTCTGCAGCACACAAAAAAACATTCTGTTTTTGTGCTGTGTAAAATGCCATTTAACTTCACAGCCCAGAGAAATTTTCCAGGTAAGGCAGCTTTCCGGCTCGTATAGGTTTGAATTTATACAAATTTCACTGTACTTACGTTTTGCAGACTTTGGACTTTTAAAAAAATTGCTTGTCTGTAAAACAAATCAAGTGCATATCAAGTAATGCAAATCAAGTGATAAAACCCATCAAAAAAATGTCTTGCTTTACTACTGCATACTTCATGTTTAATGTTTTCCAATTTCCTGTCAGTCTTCAGTTTCTGGAGAGTTGCATCGGATCACAAGGTGCTTTTTCAGGTTTCCATCTTAAAAGCCTTAGTTGTCACAGAGGATAGTTTTCAACTTGGAAAAGCTCCTCTCCACATCACATGATATCATGGAAGCATATCTGAAGCGGCGATGTCACTGCAAAGTAGATTTGGTTCATTGTCTTCAAATGTTGCCGCATTTCTGGAAATTATATTGCTAATTTTGCACATTGTAGAATATCCAGGATTTTGCCGAAGAACACTTAGCCATTTGTTGTACACTTTTTCAGACGTATGACCACAAGCTCGACCAAACACACTCAGCATATGTTGCACAGTATTTAATGTACCACACAGTTGATTTACCAGCCACCTGCCAGTCGGGTGATGGCTTTTATACCACTGAAAAATTGACATTGATGATTCCCAAGTTTCCAGACAATGTATCTGAAAAACCTTCTTGCATAGTTTTGATAGCACTTCATTCTTGGCAATCAAAATCACAGAAGATTTTTATTATTTCCTTGTACTTGGCGTAATAATACTCAGCAGCATTAAGCGAAGAACCCCAACGTGTAAGAACAGGCTGAAGGGGGGATAGGGAAGGTGCTTGTTCTTTGAATTTCTGCACCTGTAGTGAAGCTTTGACAAAGATTTTCTTGCCACAGGAAATTAATTTGCACACATCAGGGTAATTTGATTGCAGTTCTTTCGCAACTCTGTGTAAGGCATGCACAAGACAAGTGATGTCTACCATATTGGGTAAAGAATCTGCAGTCCCTTGGCTGCTTTAGCCATGTATCAAGAACGGTCTGTCACTAGAAGCAAAACACCACTGTTCACAACAAACAGCCACAGGAAGAAAATTTCGCCAGGCCTGTCAATTTTTAGAATACCAACAACATTTGCAACACAATGCACATTCACATCAGTGATTTCATCGAAGGACACCCAGATCTTTTGGTCAGCAACACTCGTTCATATTTTATTGAGCACCTCTTCATAACACACGAATAATGTTTTCTCAATGTTGATTCATCTGGAACAGGATGTGTTGTGTACTCCTCCAAGAACTGTTTGAAGTGAGGATTTTTCAGCTTCTCCAATTGGAAGTACGAAGACACCATCATCTCACACAAGTCCTCTAAGAATGATTGCAATGTTGAAGATGGACCTGGATGCTCAAATAACAGCCTCTGTCTGCTGTCATTTTCTGCACTTCTCTTCACAGAGCTGCTGTATTTTTAGTGATTTTACAATGTTGTTGCACATTAATCGGTTTTCTGCACTAACTCAACTTCATATTCTTTAGAAAATAATGTTTCCCCACCAGTGCTGAAGAACTTCTCTCTACAAAATCACAAACCACTTTGAGTTCAGATCAGACTGAAAGGTGTGTCTTCATGTGCTATGCTTACGTCGGAAGCCGCCTACTTTTCTTCATCCAGTGAGAGAACTATGCGACTGTAATTCTTCCAGGGAACCATGTAGGACAGAGAACCCTTCATCGTTCAAACTGTCAGCGCTGGCTATGAAGATATCTCAAGTCCATCCGCATGTTTTTCAATATCATTCCAATTCACAACGCGCAGGAGGCAAGAAAGAAATTCACATTTGCTTTCTATCAGGGGTTCATTGTAGCACTAACAAAAATACGTTTCAAATAATCCTTTGTGGTATATTTGTGTCAATATCTCCTGGAATATTATCATCCGAAACACATTTTCAAGTGTTTTATTCGTGTGTCCTTAAAAATACAATAAATATATGATTAGAGCCAAAGTTGGGCAAAATATGACCTTTTACTAAAAATGGTGTAAATACGACTTTATAAGCACAATAAAAATATGTTTTTCTATTCAACAATACCTGGATTTGTGCATAAATTGTTTTAAAATTCAACCGAAGGCTCACAAAAAAATATATGACTTGTTATTGTTAATCCAGTTAAAATCCAGGCTCTAGTGATAATTTCAAATACATGTTTTAGGTGAAATTTTAACATTGAACCCACAAGGTTAACGACAATGTGATAAAGACTTTCAAGTAAAATAGAGACATAATAGGATTTCATTTTAAAGGTAAAATTAAAAATTATCTTTGTATTTGGAGTGTGGAGGATTACAATGTATACTAAATATTACACTACAATGTATGTATATGTATATACATAGTGTAATATATAGTATGTCTTGTTCAGGTTTTCAATAAACACTTCTTCTGGTTTGCAATACATACTCAATTCAGAATACAATTGTTCGAAGATGGAATAGGTTGTATGGGTAATTTATCTTCCCTAAAAACTACATTTGAAAGAAACTAAAACAGCTCAGGAGAGAAAGAAAATGAAATACAGAAACGCAAAACAAAATCTAATGAAACAAAGAATTTCATAAAAAGAAAAAGATATATCATTTTCTTCAATATTTGTAGGAACAGACGAATTCATATCATGATATAGACTATGGCAATTTGCCTAGGTCCTCATGTATATTGTGGCAACTACATAGAAAAAAATTCTTTTAATCACCCATTTATAGTTTTCAAGGTGTCACAGGCTTGGGTTTTCCCAACTTTAAATTTCTTGATCAAAATCCTGAGAGACGTGTGGCTTTGATCATGTTCTTCAATTAGTCTAATTTTCTTTCCACATTTTCATGTTTCCGCCTGACATCATAAACACATACCTGCAATTCGTCGAACCGAATAACTGAAAACATTTCAAACCTCTGTACCCAAGGCATGCATTACAAGAACAGTGGAGGATCACTCTTCACATCTCCCTTCCTTCACACAAGCTTGTGAAGCAATGCTATTACATACAGTGGTTTTCGCATGAGGAGCGTAGAAATTCAATGTTTGAATGAGGGTAGCTGAAAAAGCTAATGGATGAGAACAGCTCTGAGTGTCTCTTTATACAATGTCACCACACTTACAAGTCAATGTTTCATTTGAAAACAATATTTGTTTCCTGTCTTATCCATATTTTTAACAGTTGTACTAAAAATTCCTTTGTTTCCATGATACGCAGGTTTCCAGCTTTTACACTGTACTTTGTGGTGGAAGAAAGTTTGTTCTGAGATTATTTTTTAGCAAACGCAGGTATCTGACTTAGACAGGTTTTACTGAATCACATATATTTTATCATATATTAAATTCAATAATTCAATTTTTGCAGGAAGACTCTTAAGTTTAGAGCTTGTTTGGCTAGAGCATTGCCCCAGCTGGCAGTTACATGCAAAGGTAAATCCAGCACGTCAACATGTAGGTTGGTGCTGGATCTCCATTATAGCAGGGGAGAAACACTGCCATTTCCCAGGATATAACATGCACTACACTTTCCATAACAGCTGAATCACACGGCAATACAAAATAATTAGTCAATCCATCCAAATTGTGTCATGTTTAAAATTTATTTTTATTACAAACTTGCATAGCATAAAGTGATCATTGTCATGAAAATATCTACAAAAGAACGTGATAGGATAATATTTTTCTAACTTTACTGAATCTCACGTAAAACAAATGAAAATATGTATAATTACAGATCGATTCATCTTAGGTTTTGTACGGATTCAAGGAATATTTTCAGACTCCATTACAAAAAATATTAAAGAAATACAATTTTTGTTAAAAGTAGGTTGAACGTTTTGATAAAAGAGGATCGAAGATTAGAGCAAAACACAATCAGAATTTTTTCTTTTTTTATGAAAATTATAATTCTAAATTACTTACTCTTGCAACATCTGAATCAGCTGTGTCTTGAGACCTTAATCTTGAATATTCTTCAGCAAGTGCATTTGATGCTTCTTCAGTGAGAACAGGCTTTATGCACTTAGCTATGTGAATATATTTACGCATGAAAGGCATACTTATAATTTTTTCACTGCAAAAGCATACAGGCAGATGGTAAATGTACATACATATACAATTTTCCGATTTAAATAAGCATACTAACTATAAATTTTACTTACTTCTTTGAACGTGAATTCCCATGTAACAAAGCATCATATTTTTCAAAAATGGGTGTCTCCTCCTGCTCGTCTGCAGTCTGTTCTGCATTTTGTGTTGCTAACATGTCAGCTGATGATGACATAGGCAAAACCTCACCGTCCTGTTCACCAGGATTTCTGGTGAGCAAAATATGAAAAACAAAGCACTTACAATAATTCACTGAAGTCTGCTAGTCAGATCATACAAAATGTTAAAGTCATGAAGAACAAAAAGAGAAAAATAAAGGGTTTTTAATATTCATGTTTTTATTGAAATTCATGTTTTGAATGAAGAAATCGATAGGGAAAGTATGGAAATATTCTAAATGTTGAACATGTAAATGCTCAAATATGAGAATTGGATGAGGATGGTAGCACAATGTTATGGATTAATATACGTGGTATAGAGAATGTAATGTTGCAAAAAATCGATTTCAGGATTTTAACGGAAAAACATGTTTTGGGTTCCCCTGATACCAAAAAACTGCTTCCCCCGCCCCCCCATAAGTCCATCTGTCTGTGAACAAACACTTCCTTATTCACTGTGATTTTCCTTGGGTGTGCAGTGTAGAAGATGGAGACTTTTACCTATGTTGTAGCTGTTTAGAGTTGGCAATTGTGTTCTGTGTATTCATTTTATTTGCAGCAGATTATTTATGTTTCTGGATTTTTATATATATAAACTCAGAGGATTTTAAACCGTTTTAAGTGTAACATGTGTTTATGCTTATTGAGTGAAAAACCTTTCTGGAATTCTAACCTCACTTCTGAAGGTTTGCAATTGGAATTATGTCTAATTTAGCAAAAATCAAATGTTATCATGTTCAATGTTCCTTAATTTGAAAATATTTCTGCTAGAGACTAGTCTGTAAGTGATGAGAGAGAAATGCCATTGTCCAATATCTCGAATTTTGATATTAACTCAGTAAAGAAATTTTTCACGTTAGGCAAAAATACAGATGGAAAAACACGTCCAATTAAAATAACATTTCACAATTTTAACAAAGCTCAACAAATTTTGAAACTGAGCAAATATTGATAAGATCCTGTTAAGTTAAAAAATGATATCACATAATTTGAGAGAAAGCAACTTTCTGATTTGCGTAACAAATTGGCTGAAATTAAAAGAGATATGGTATCAATAATATAAAGTATGTAAATGGACATTTGTACAGCCCTTAAAAATTTTCACCACAAGAACAAAATATTGAATCTTTAGTTATATATTTTCTGATTATGATTTAGTAATTTTGACAGAAACCTGGCTGTGACAAGAGATACTAAGCACTGAATTTAAGTTGGATAATTATTTGTAGAAGAAATAGAAATATTAAAAACAGCAAATTTAGCAGAGGTGAAGGAGCTTTTATTACAAATAAAAACTTTATCATAGTATTTTGTTGCAATCATAGATGTTGAACACCTTTTTGTTCATTTATTCGGTAATTGACATAATTATTGCTGCACTTTATTTCTCACCACAAACTCAGGATACAATTGAGTCACATAGGCAAACTTTGGAAGAACTAGATTTACACTATCCAAATTCTGATAGGTTTATTTGCAGCAATTTCATTTTTCCAAAACCATTCTGGGAAAACAGAATGGAATATCCAACTTCATTTTTGAGATTCTGAATGATCTTTGGGATGCCATTTCTGTACATTATTCTCAAATTCTTCTCACCGTTCTCAAGATGATTTTTCAATAAGTCATGAAGAAAACTGCACATTTTTATAGTTATATTACAAATTTTTAATTTATGAAGTGTGTTGAGAGTTCTAATCCAGAACTTTATTATATCAATGTTGAATTCTAGTTTTAATTGCTATTATGCCCGTTGTCAAATAAAGAAATGTATTAAGAAAAGAACGACAAGCCACAGAGAAGGCTGAGATTGGAAAAATTTCAAGGCACAGTAGCAAAAAAAATTATTTTAAAAAAACTGATTAAAAAAATAAAAATTTGATTTAAATCATTGAAACTCCAAACAGTACTCACCTGTATCTATGCATGCGCACAACATGATCAGAAATCAGGTTATCATATTCGGTGTCCACAAGATCCAACATAACAAAGAGAAGATCAAAACGAGACAATAAGGAGTCTTGTAGTCCAATATTCTCCATGGGAGTTCTGTATTGATCATACTAAAAGCAAAAAATTTGTCCATTAAACTCCTGGAAAATTGTAAATTTAATTTAACAGTATGATTACTAAAGGCTGGATTCCCTTGTATCTGCACTTTTTTCTTAGCTAACTTAAAATTGGATGAAACCTTGACAGAAATTTGAATCATGAAACAAACGTTATTTTAGTAGTTTTATTTTGTGGGTTACACTTTTTGGGGGTTACTACACTTTTTGGGGATTTTACTGGACAAATTTGCAAGTTAAATTGTTGTTAATATAAAAATATAATTTTATATGTTTTAATTTTTTGTTTTAAGGTTTCATATAAGAAAAAAGTGCATTGCAGCTCTCCACAGCAATCATCATATTTCAAGGCAGTGCACGCTGCCATAAAAAAAAACATTCACAAAACACCCACTTCATCCAAAACAGGGAATGCAATAAAAAAGACATCAATCCTAAATAAAACAGCAAAATTAAGTTAATGCTTTAAACCCGAGAACTCACCCGACCATACACGGGATTGGCAGCAGCCAAGACAGAGCAACGAGCATTCAATCGAGCATGGATACCAGCCTTTGAAATAGTCACTCGCCCCTGTTCCATTACTTCATGAATAGCTGTACGATCCATATCGGACATTTTATCAAATTCATCAATGCACACAACGCCTCTGTCAGCCAGAACCATGGCACCAGCTTCCAACCTGAGATATAAAACATCTTTTTAAATTTCAAGCATGGAAAAAAAAACACATAGATTACAAGACTTGCATCTCCACATCAGTATAAGTTTATCGTTAAATGAAGGGATAAATGGCATACTTCAACATTTTTTGGTTAATGTCTTGCAAAATGTAGAATTTAGATATTGTACTGAAATTTAACAATTCAGATACAAATTCGTATGAA
The DNA here is from genome assembly GCA_017312745.1 of Gryllus bimaculatus. Lineage (NCBI taxonomy): Eukaryota > Metazoa > Arthropoda > Insecta > Orthoptera > Gryllidae > Gryllus > Gryllus bimaculatus. The sequence goes on along the minus strand of BOPP01000069.1, from coordinate 5,058,711 downwards.
GGTTACACAAACAAGCGTCAACGAAAGAGGTTAATCATTAATGTTGGTCAATGACCGAGGTTAGTCACCATCAGCCCCAATTGTAAATACAGTGAAACTCTATTTATATGTTTCGTATTTATACGCTTTTCACGTTTATATATTGTTTTCTGTAAGCCCTGGAAAAATTCCTACATTTCATATGCTAAATTATTTCAAATTCATATTTATGCAATCATAATTCGAGAGACTGCTGTTTTACGTTTTGTACATTCATAATGAAAGTCCCTTAAGACCATTTAACATCCAATACATATGTGACCAAAAAGTGAGAACATTTATGTTATTATAGAGGAGCCTATGAAATTTTTGTTGAATTCGGTGTTCAGATTACTTAATTTTGTGTCAAAGCAGGACGTTGCTTTCAATTGGTTTCAACTCTCCATTTTATCCATCCTGAGTTTTGCAGGTGTTTTGGCAGTAAGCTGACATCCTGATAGAGGTTTTTACTGGGTTTACTCAATCGCTTAAAGCATACATCGGGATAAGCCCTAGCCTTGCATTCCAGATTTAAATGTATCCTGCCCTCCTTGTTTGCAATTTGTTTACAATTAAAGCATTCAGGTATACGAGATGACTTCTGACATTTTGCAAAAATAACACTACTGACTTAACTGAACTAACACAACACCTTACTTAAGAATGAAATACAAAGGCTTCTTTATGTCACACTAGCTTCCAAGTTTAAAAAACGGCAATGAAACTACATTCCTACTCTACATGCAGCTTACTCCATTTAGTTAATTCAATCACTACACTTTTCTTTGTAATGTGAAATGACAGTTGTCATTATTTACACCCAAACTCCTAAATTATAATTATGTAAATGTAAAGATATATAAGTGGTTAGACAGAAGAGCCACACAAGGGCACCCTGACAAAAATAGAGATTCCCTTAGAGGTTACGCTAGGTACGTACTAACCTCCTCTCTCCAGTCTCGGTGTCAGTGGTAACAGCTGCAGTGAGACCTACTCCTGAAGACCCTCTTCCAGTGGTAGGTATAGCACGAGGAGCAGTGCACAATACATAGCGCAAAAGCTGTGATTTGGCCACACTTGGATCACCGATCAGCAGCACATTTATGTCTCTGAAAATAGTACATAACAGAAGTGTCTTTAGTTTGTTTTTAAATTAAATTGTAAATTAAAGTAAAATAATCTATTAAAATTTGTACTGCTGTGCAATTTTAATTGTAAGTAATTATTTCAAGAAAACAATGAACACAAAATTAATATTAAAATTAAACGTATAACACAGCACCTTCACAGCAAAAGTATTGGTACATACGAAACTTAATGGAATGGATATTATTGAACTTGTTTGAAGTTTACGATACTTGCTTGCATCCTAATATCACTTTTTACTTACATATTAATAGCCATTATTACATCATTTGTAATTATCAAAGTCAACACCAAATATTTCTTCAATCAAATAACTCGGAATGATAACCAAGCACAACTTGCCAAGAATTTTATATGAAAATTGAAATGGTGTACGGAAAATCATGTTTAAACAGCAATAGCACATGGTTTTTATGCTGACTGAGAAAATATGAAACTAAACACAATCCATTAATTCCTGAGTGCAATATTCTTACTGCATAATTCATTACACAAAGAGAGGATTAGCACCAGCCTCCATAAAGCATCATAAGAATTAGAATTCCCATCTCTGAAATTCATAGCCAGCTATTCGGGAGATATACCCTACACTATAACTCTTACTCACCCCCTCAGCCTAGTTCCATTTGGCAGAACTTTCTCCACACCTCCAAGCAACATACACAGGATGGCCTTCTTGATGTACTCGTGGCCATGGATTGAAGGAGCAAGTGAGCGCCCCAACAGCTCAAAAATATCCCCAGTATGTTTGTTGCGAATCAATTTCTTGCATTTGGCCACATCTTCACGTGTCACATTGAGTGAACTCTCCTTACTTAGTTGAGTTATATGATTAGCCAGCAGAATCGTTCTGAAAAATTTAACATCAACAATACAATGAATTATTGCACAGTTGCTATTTTCTTCTGCTTTAACAATCACATGTAATTTTTCTTTCGTGGTGAAATCTCTCTTGCGCAAACTTGTAGAAGCCAAGATTAAGGCCCCACACATTTAGAACTCGGCGAGTAGCAAGTGATCATTTCCCAAATCTCCAGTAGCAGAGATGGGCTGCTGAACGATGAACATTGAGTGCTTGCCCGACCCACCATGTGCCCGTCTTTTTGACACATCTAGGAAGCAAACATTCACAGAACACATCAGTTGCTCGTGATTGGGTGAGCAGTTTTACTCAATACTCTGCAAACCTGTGGAGCCACCCCAACCTACGCTGCCATATGTGAATCCTCTTCAAGTTTGCAGCACCAAGCTTGAAGAGAATACCCTCATCCCAATTTTCAGCTTCAATTAATTAATTTTTTTAATATGCACGGATTGTTAGAATATAAACAGTAATTTGTGGGAATAATAAACAAAATGTAGGGCAACTTAAAGGTAGAAAATCAGCATTCGACCCTGTTATTTGTAACTAATGTATATTAATGTCCCATAAAAATAATTTTTATAATACACAACCTACCGGAATGTTCCTGATGTCACACTTCCTTGTTTGGCTGGAAGGCATCGATAGCTTCCAACGATCTGTACACGATCCCCAGGTTTGCAAATGTCAACCAAATCATTATCTAGGATGACATCTACTGATCTAGGTAACTGACCTAAATAAAGAAATGTAGTATTACACATCACAAAACATAATTTTCACAGGAAAAAATACAAATATGTAGTAAAATCAAACAACACACTGCATGTAACAAAGCCAGTGTTTCTTAGGTTTGTTGACCACATACTTCGTCAGAGCCTTTGTATCTTGATTTTATTCTGATAACTGATCTAAAAAACTGATTCTTTTCCTTTTAACTTCCCCAACAAAAAGAGAATGGGGAAGTTGGGGAAATGAGTATGAAGAATTTGTTTTAAGAAATTAAATAATCTATACTAATATATAAACACACAAGTGTGTTCAGTTACAGTGCAATAATCTCTTAATGTACTGCACCAATATCAATGAAACTTTTGGGCCGGCCTCCTTTGAAGGCCAGAAATACTAGAGACTATGGTTTACAGTCATAGACCTTAATATATCTACAAAGTAATTCCTTTTGTGGACTTTCCCCCCTAGCGTTGTATCACATATTTACGCATCAAAGAGAATTAGTTTAGCTTGAGCAACCACAGGGTGATGTTTCAGTTCTATGATCGAGTTCCATCAATACACAGAATTGCATATCTATAAGACAAGAGAGGACTGTGTTTATTTTTACAAGAACAATTGTCTAAACTGGGATGTTCATATTTAAGAACTAGTGTGATGCATTTTTTTCACTCTATTTACAAAGGTAACATGGATATTTATTTTAATTGTGTCTAGGCGTGAATGTATAAAGTCTATAAGAGATAAGAAATTATAGGGAAAAAGTAATTTTGCATACAGAAGTGCTTGATATTGTAGGATAAAATGAATTCACATGTGTTCTGCATTAAATAGTTACGGGTTTAGTAGTAGTAAATTAAACAAGATCATTACGTATTTGTAATTTGTTCATGTGAATGATTTATGTGATAAGCTGAAACTATGACAGATGGATGAATTTTTGTAGCGAAGAGTTTCTTTCTAGTGGAGTGTGATAGTATACCTTTGAATTGAGACATAATAATTATTTAAATTCATGGTAGATGAAGTTTCATTGAAATAAAAAGGTAATGGAAAAAAGTTTTGAAGGAACTGAATGTGTGTCAATGCTGTTTTTCAAGATTGTTTAAAATAGAACAAAGAGGCTATTTTAAATAATAGAAAATATTTTGACAAACCAGGATCCACTGTGTTCAATTTTTTAAGTTATTATAATTATCTAAACGGTTAAAGGCACCTTCTCTTTACCCACTATTTATGAAGGATCCTAAAACATGTACTCGAATTCCATTAACTACATTTAAATGTCAATTGCATGTGCATGGCATTAAAAATAAATTTCGAACTTTTCTTTACAAATACGTACGGGAACCCCAATAAGAAAAATATTAATATTTCTTTCAGTGCATCAGGAAGACCGGGTATTTCCAGAAAGGAGCAAGGCAGGGAAGGGTGGGGCAGGGATACAATGGAATAAACAGTAGCAGTCTCTGCCACAGGGCAAGAATAGATGGAATTCCTCTTCCTGGCTAAATTATCACAAATACATCCACAACGCGAGGTACTTCAGACAGAGAATACAACAAAAATTACTAATACAGAATACCTTTACAAACTTTAAAAACACATTACTGAATACAGCACCTATTAAAATACGTATTTACATATGAATGTGTTCCCTAATTCTAACAAAGTGCACAACCACACAATTTATAGTTCTGTTACTTACATCCTTACACTGCTCTGGGCGTGTTGACACAGAAAATTTCCGTGCATGAGAGCCTCTGAGCATGTACAGACACAAGGCTATTCTCTGCAGTCCTTCAAGTCCTATCTCTTAGCAATCTCACATTTCTTTCTATTTTGATACTAACCTTTTAGTGGTTGATTTGTTCAAAGTTTTCTCTATGTCTGTGATCAGTTATGATTGGATTTGCTCCATAATCTTGAATCTACCACAGTGTGAGCAGCACTGAGCTCAGTGGTGCCAACAACCATACATATTGCGCATACCATGTGATTCACTCTATGCATTCCCCATAGAAGTCAAAGGGTTAATTAAAGATGGAGATTCCTCCCAACCCCCCCTCCCAAGTACTATTGTTCCCCACAAGCCAGATGACGATTGCACATTTTTAAGTTTATTTAAACACACCTGCTGGCGCCTTCTCAGGCATCTCCTGAATAGTGAGAGTTTGATGATCTTTGTAAATAGAAAGTCCGAACTCAGTTTCAAGAGGGTTCCCATCCTCATCCTATAAAAAGAAAATAAAGAAATTAATATTTTAAACAATTTTGTAATTAAAAACAAATAAAATAATAAAAACAATTAACTAAATTGTGAATAAGGACTTCCCCCAGCACCAGGTCTTGTTAATTTATTTACCTTAATGAATTAATTTAAAACCAACTTATAAAAGGAAAAAGATTTGAAAAAATCCACAACAGTAGATCATTGAACTAAGACAGATTTAAAAAAGTCCAAGTCATAAAGAGTTGAGGTTAAATATTTTATAGAACTGAGGTGATGTTCTTTCGATCCAGACTTCAAAATCTGATAAATTCAGCATTACATATTTTAAGCACCTTTCAAAAGAACATTCTTCACTTAATGAATACAAATTGTACACTTGGAAATAATTTTAGGTTAAGTGATAAGAACTCTGACTGCACCACCCAATTGACTAGCTGATTGATCTAGTATCAACTATCTGGATTAGGGCTGTCCAATTTGCAAGATCTCAAGGGCCACGTCTAAAACCTTTAACCGTTCAGAGTGGTATGCCATCTCTAGACAGCAATTTCGTTTCTCTTTTATACGTGGTTCTATTCGCTTTCCATTTGCAGTAAACCATCTCAGGACAGAAGGGACCTTTAGTTTCTTTTCTCACATGCCGTCTACATATGCTGGTTGCTTGGCGGTGCCATGCACAGACGTTGGCAGAGTCATGGTTCCTTTTCATGTGGATTTTGATACAAATATTTTAATATTGATTAACATGTTTAAATTTCTTTATGGAAGTTTTTTTTAATACAATTAATTTACAACATATCGTCTTCCATGAACTATCTATCAAAATAAATTACTGTGGCTGTAAAACATACTATAAATAAAATGACAGAAATTGCCTTAAATTTAACACAGCCATTGCTAAATAAGGGCCACACTTTATAGATGGACAATTACTGCAACTCGCCATCATTAGCTGCGATGTTAAAAAAAATTGAAACAGATTGAGTAGGAACATTACCTTTGAACAGAAAAAATGTTCCTAAAATACTGCAGGAAAAGACATTGAAGAGAAGAGAGTACATCACCAACACTGGCCTGTTTCAGTGTTGAAATAGCTGGATAAAAAAGCTGTTTCTATGATAATCACCTCATACCTCAAGGATGAATTCAAAACAGTCATTACCAAAAGAAAATGATAAATTAAAAAAACAGGGTGTGTTCTTGATTACAATAAATTTATGAGAGGGATAGATCTAAAAGATCAATACTTGCAAATCGTACCATATTGAAAGGAAAAAAGCAAGAAACGGAACATGAAAATGTTCAGATTATTAAGTGTCACTGTGATGAATACATTTATTATTTGGAAAACTAATCATATGAAATCAATTCTTTGAAATTTTGTGGTCAAGCAATTGTTATCTGCTCATTCACATGACAAAGAGCAGTATATAAACATTGTTTGGTGAATCGCTTGTCAGGAAGATACTAGCTTGAAAAAATTCCACCTCTGGGCGACGAATTAGACAATAGAAATGATGTGTTGAATATCACAAGAGATGTCAAGAGACTATTCTGGTGAACAGATTGAAAGTTGAACTTTGCCCTGCCACTTATTCTAAAAGCTATCACACAATAGAAAATTATTAGGAGTGTCTGTAAAGAAAATTAGTTACCCTTATTTTTCATTATGCTCTACTATTAATTTATTATTAGTTAAATATTATTATTATTATTATTATTATTATTATTATTATTATTATTATTATTATTATTATTATTATTTACTATTAATAGATGTAAATGAATGATGTGTTCTACAGTTATTTGAATTTTCCATTTCCTTAGGTCATTATTAATTAATCATTCTCATTCTTTATCATATTGCAGATGTAAGACAATGCATTCTCAGGACAGAGCACATTTTCAAAACTGGGAAGCGCAACACTCCGAATTGAGATGCTCCCACAGAGTCTTTGCGTGCTCAGCTTGCTTCCTGTCCCCGCAGTGCCGCTGACCACACCTTTCACTTAAAGCCGCCTTCAAATGCTAACGTGCTCACAATTGGCACCGCCTTGAAGGGCTAATATGGTTGCGGGCCATATTTTCATTACTCAGGTGATTCACACGCTACCCTGTAGAATACAGGTGATCTCTGCAGTTTGCCCAACTGCTCTGAAACGGAAGGGCTTTACTATATAACGCACTGAAACCCATTGGAATGATTTTGAATTAACCTTTTCGCTGCTCTGGACGCCTTATGGCGCGGCGCCGGGCTGTTTCAGGGAGCCTCTGGACGCCTTAATGCACAGCGACGAAATGTTACCTGCAGCCTCTGGACGTCTATAGGCGCGGTGCCGGGCAGTTTCTGGGGGCCTCCGGACGTCTTATGGCACGTACTGCCTATTCGCTTCTTTCTAGTGAATTTCGTTTCTACAGAAAGGGAAAGGTGGATAATTCCGGGTTTTCCAAATATACCTAATGTGAAGGGCGGCTCACGGAAGCGCTTCCATTGAAATTATTTTCTTTTGTGCAGTATTGTTTCCAGTTCTGTGTAACACAGAACTTCCTCTTGAGACCTCACTCAGCTCCTGCAGTTCATTTCGTGTAGTTTTGTATTGGACATCTGTTATTAGTCTTGGGTTTATGTTTTGGTTTGTTCTTTAGAGTTGTGGTGCGTTTTGTTGCTAATTGATGGATTTTGAATTATCTGCATTCAACATTGCATTTTTCTAATTTTTGTCATTGCCAGTATTTTAGTACGTTTCATTCGTTCAACAAGAATGACGTCGCGACATTTTTGCACTGAAGCGGAAATTCAGCCCAGATTTATTTCTGTGGCTTCACGAGCATGCCACAAATGCGTGTGGTACTGTACGACGGAACAGGCGCAATATGCCTAAACTGGAAAAAAAATTAAAAAGAGGAGAAATGCAGTCAATGTCATCTGATACTATGCTCGGTATGAAGTGATGTGACGAAAGAGAAGTATGGATGTTGACTACTTGTAACACCGCAGAAATGATTGAAACTAATAAAATAAACAGGATGACTGGCGAAAAGATAAGAAAACCGCAATGTGTTGTTGATTACAACACAAGTATGGGAGAAGTTGACCGTTATATGATATTGACCTCGATACAATCAGAACGTTAAGAGCGTCAAATGGTATAAGAAATTCTTTTTTCACATTTTGGACTTGCACGTATTAAATTCTCATGCACTTCACAAATTGGAGACAGGACAAAATATTCCAATGGCGAAATTTCAGCTCTCCCTAATTCGAGAACTAATTGAAAAATTTTCCACAGAACGCAGAAAAGCTGGCAGAGGAAGGCGCTGAGAAGACGAAAATGTCCTTCGATTTACCGGAAGGTATTTTTCAAATCTGATACCCGGTGATCAGTCTAATAAGAGGTCACCAAGGCGAAGATGTGTTGTTTGTGCTAAACAAAACAAGCGTCGAGAAACTAAGTATGAATGCAAAGCATGCAATGTTCCTTTATGTGCTGCTCCGTGCTTTGAAATATTTCACACAAAAAAGAAATATTAAAGTCAATGTAACTGAAGGAAAATTATTATAAAAATTTAAAAATCTTGTCCTAAGATAAGAAAAGATTTAAACAAAAAATAGTTCTAAAAAACAAAAAATATATTTTTAACTTCGCCGGTGTTAGTCCAAAGCCTGATTAAAAAAGAAGGAAGGGAAATGTATTTTCCTTTCACTGTGGCTGCGAGGCACAGACCGGTCTGGAGCGCACGAAACTTATTCAGCACAGGGAAAGGTGGGTCATTCCACTGACTCAGCACAGGTAGGAGCGCCAGGAGGAAAACGGGCCGTATTCCTCGCCGCGCGTACCGACGGATAATGTAGCAGCGAAAAGGTTAACTAGAATAAATTCTTTAAATCTAAACTGAATCTATTTTTACATTAATGGATCTTGGTTCTGACAGGGCCTGTGCACAAGGTGCAATATTCTCACCCAACATAGATGCAAGGGACTTTCATGTTTGACTAACAACCTTTCATGAGCCACAATAAACAGCACCACGGGCCGCATGCAGCTCCCGGGCCTCAAGTTGGGCAGCCCTAATAGCTCTAATACTTCAATATCAAATTAAGTGTTATTACAAATATATTATAAACTTCTCAAAGGTACTTGATAGGGTACATATTAACCAATTACTACATACAAAAAGTAAATATTGATCTATAAGATATTTCTAACAAGTGGTTACTTAATCGTTTATAAATTGCTAGATACAATGAATTGAAGGGGAAAACTCTTCAGTTGTACTGTATTCTCTACTTCAACCAATTAAACAATTTATCTAAGTTTTTGAGTTCACTTTGTAAATACTTGATCATTCGCAAAAATAAACAAAAATTTATTACATATACATAACAGTTTTACATTTATTAAAGCCATTCTGCACTCTTTCAAATATGCATACATCAGTGGATTAACTGCTATAACAATCGAGTTATTTTAACTTCAATGTTCTTAAATGTCAGAATTTATCATCTTTGACGAAGTTTTATCAAGGTGAAGTTGTACTATGACCTTCGTCCACAACAATAATTATAAAAGGTTACATTTGCAAATAGGATTGTTGATGAAAAAATAGCAAACCATTCAGATGGAGTAGATAGAAAGGCACTGTGTGCTAGTTGACAGTAAAATATATAAACATAAACACAATATCTTACTCAGATTTCCAAAATACACAACTCAAATACACAAGAACATTTATCACATTGCATATGAAGTGTGGGGAGAAGAAATAAAGTGAAACCTCAACATAAAAAAAATTCGATGGTAGGTTGTTACTATTTGCTACAAAGATAAAACACTGAACTTATGTACTATATGAAATATTAAGTAAGTCATATCCTACCACACCTCAGAAATATTGTATTATGAGAAGTATGAATTGTCGCTATTATAGGAGACTGAAGAGATTGTTTGAAGGCTTAGACAATCTATAAATGAAACTCAGAATTGAAACTGAAATTATACTCACTGCTGTTGGATACACAGCACCTGATGGAAATGCATCTAATGAGGTCAAGTCAGTGTAACGTCTTTCCAAAACCTTCCTGGTTGTTGGGCAGAAATGAACACTTTTCACAACTTTAGGCCGTATCAACGAACCTAAATTAACAAGGACCAATTATAAAACCTAAAAAGAAATGATTCTCATTTTAAATTTTTACTGTGTATCACAATATTATTTCCTTACATTTTGTTACAATGCCTTCACAGCACACAAGATGCCCCAAATATTTGGCCATCAATGTTCGAGGTGTTACATGACGACTTCCGAAACTGCCTTCAAATGCTACAAAAAAGTTCTCAATTTCTTTTGCATAAGTTATATCAATAGATGACACATACTCTTTTAATGCTCTTTCAAATGCAAGTTGTTCCTCAAAGGGCGATTGCAGCAAGCTGTGAATCGGACATCATTTTTAAGTAACACAGGAAACATTATTTGTAAGTAACACAACTCAGGAAATTAAAAATTCCTACCTAGCACATCGCTGAGGATTCTTCCTCCTTAAATCATTTACATTCACTAATAACCGTTTCTTCTTGTCTTGAATCATATTTTTTACCTTTTTACTATAAAGACCTTGATCCACCTACAAAAAGAGAGTAAGAAAAATTACACAACAAATATTAAAGTTTCGGGTCAATATACGGTGAGTTGTCTCAATCTCCTTTCAAAATAAATAAGTTAGGAATTTTCGATGATGATCGACAATAACTCTCACATTTTCACACTTCAGTACATACTATGTAAAATAAGTCCTTGAAAAAATCTCTTAATACTACAATATGGTTGTGTTTTACACTTCATCAGAATTTAATTATTTTAAAATGACTAATGAGCATGTCTTTGCCAAGACTAAAAGCTCACCTCATCGTCCAAAAAATCCAAATATTCCCTTTGATATTCACGTACTCGTTGGTCAACATCAAGCTCATCCATTTTTATTGTGTATTAAAAATTAGATGTGCTTGCTTTCAATACAAAATTCACTCAGTTTCTCAATCACAATGAATCCTGATGAACCCCACAGTTCCTGCCACTTCCCGCCGATTATCCTACAAAACGGCGGGAAAACGCGAGGATGTAGTACACAGTATAGTCACGTATAGCGCTGTAATCGAAAACTTCATCACTTCATCCATCGAAGCTTCCTCACTAGACGCACTTGAAATTACATATCCAGTAATATACAAAAAGGCCGTAATGTAAATGTGAACGACATGGGAAACGCATCAAAAATTACTTTAGAGTAATTTTGACTTTCTCGAATATGTACTTATATTCGGAGTAATGTATGTAGTGTACAGAAACATATTTCATCCGCTGTTAACACATTTGCCATACGCTACTGCATAGTTCGACGTTAATATGACTCTAGAATGTTCGTGAATCTTGACAATACTGGCGAGTATGAAACTATTCCTCGATTATCAAATCTATCAACCTATTGCTTTTTCAAAGTATAATCTTATTCCCTTCGTCGTTTGAGACCGTTGCATGTAAAGAGGATAGCTAACCTCACGCAATGTAGTTTGTTTCTTCTTCTTCTTTTTCATGAATTACTTGGAAAACTTTTTGGTACAATGACCATCCGTCATTCACGACGCTTAGTTCTTGGAAGTTCCACCCGGCCCGGGGACCATATGCATTACAATTTCAAACAATTTATGATCATCTTTGTTCGGTAGTTTGCCCCAAATAACATTGTCGATTTGATCGGAGAGGAACTTATTTTCAAGTCACATTAATATGTGAGCATGTGATAGTCCTCTCTTTTGCCATTCAGTGGTGTACATACAGCACAGCTATGGGCTACAAATTTTAGACTTTACTAAAATACCCAACAGTTTTAATTTTTTTGTGTGAAAACTCGTCCTACTATATCATACCGATCAGTCACATTCTGTCCAGTAAACAGTTCTTAAGTAATCTTGTGCCTTTTTTGATTTGCTGAATTTTATATATAAAAACAATGTTTATTTGTTTGTTCATACATTGTGCGCTGCCGTACCTTTCATCCAATTGCAACAAAAATTTGTCAATTTATTGCTTGCAGTTGCATGAAGAATATAGGCATAGTACAATGGAAATATGGGTAAGTCTGTTGCACATAATTGCGAGTTATTGATTTTATGCGTTTGTGCTTATTCAAGCGCCTCTGAACAAAAAAAGACTGGGACGGATTCACGGTCCGCAGGGCCTCCAAGCAGATCACAGGAGGCCTCCCGCTCAAAAAAGTCTCAGACGGTCAGATGGAGAAAAGAAACCGTCTCTTAATGATTTGGGAACGGTTTCACACGATCACATTTTTTTCTTACTTTTGAATAAACTTAATTGAAATATTTATATATTTATGTTGATGACCCATTTTTTAATGTTTTTGAACTAGTATGTAATCGCATCATTGCCTTTCTGCTCTTTACTGTAAAAAATTTGCCGATAATCGCTTGGAATTGGAAACACGGCAACTTATCGGGGAACAATTCAATTTGAATTTGCTAACGTGTCCTGGGACATAATTGTGCGCAGATAATTCTTTATTCGCTTCAGTTTTCTGAATATTTCACTAGTACAGTTCGATATCATCAAACTCAAGTACATACGCAAAGCCGTTTCAACATTTTTTATTAGCCCACTGCACATCCCATTACGGACAAGGGCCTTCTGCTTGAGCAGGGAATTATTAATACTTATTTAATAAAGTGATATGATGATGATGATGATGATGATGATGGTGAAGGGTGAAAGGACGATCACAAATACATCCATGCCCGATGCGGGATTCGAACCCACGATCCTTGTATCCGAGATCGCCACGACACTACTGCCTTAGTGATCCGGATTGACGTTTCAGCATTAGGAAATGCTAAAGAAAGATTGTCTTTGAATATAATATGAAACAGTCCTTCGTGATCTACTTAGCGTTATGGTATGTGCCCTTCCTGTACGTAAAGAAATTTATAAACTCTCCAGTGAAATTTGTATTCAAATCTTTGGGGCTATTTATTAAGTAGTTACTGTACATCGATTTTTACAACAAATTATCTTGTTTCCATGGTCGTGAAAAATGAAATCATGTCCGAGATTTTTTTGTAAACTTCAGATCGCGTTTTCAAGTTTACCAACAAAGCATCTGTGATCGGAAATAAATACGTCACTCGAAAGTTTCCCCCAGTGTTCCATTTTCAAAAGCATCTGATGAATTGCCATCAATCACTTGCCTCTTCATCTTTCTTTGTCTAGAAATTGCAGCTTTGTAGTCATCATTTGGTAAAACTTCTGTTACTTTTTACTATTTTACCCTTAAGAAGGGACTTTTCAAGAATAAGTTTTCTAATCCTGCGCCAGAAAATAGCAAATTTTAGCCAGAAAAACTCATATTGCCAGGCTCTTATAACGACAAAATGGATAAATACTGTTGCTAAATGTAGAAAAAAATTCTCTCACATGTAGAGTAGCCAGAATACAAGTTTTGTAAGTTCTTGATACCGAAAAATCAATTGAAGGCAAAACGCCCGCCTATCCTGTGGCCAATGCAAGTGTCTAAACGGTTCAGCCGATGTTCTCCAAAATTGATGTTACTTAATTGATTTGGCTGACGTCGCAGACTATGAAATTTGAAACCGATATTTTAATTTTAGGGGTACTTTACATAAAAACCCTCGGACATTTTCAAAAAATTGTCTCTAAAGATTTTGATTAAATTTTGTCGTTGAATAGTGTGAAGGATGTTTAAGAGAATTGCGTAGGTCTTGTTTTCGTTGTAATCCTCGAAAATTGCAAAAAATAAAAAATAAAAAAAATTAAGGATTGAAGATAGAGATTTTTTCCTCTTCAGAGTCCATTGTACAAAATTAGCTCTTTAAAAAAGGTCTTGTATTTTTTTTAAAAAAAGAGTAGTTTTTCCGTAATTCATACAGGAAATTAATAAAACGTATTGAGATTTCACATAACTACGGGTCACAAGAAAAATTTAATGAATAATATGAAATATAATTATTTTCATTTATTTTATAATTCATTATTGAAAATGCCAACCTTTATTCTATTTTTACTTTCTAGCACTTACATTTTACTCGATTTGTATTCTGAATATATTGTGTAGTTTTTTAAAGCAAAGCTCAAATCTTAATTGAAATTTCCGCCATAATGCCGCATTCATTTTCGAGAAATTCATTGTTGTTGGACGATGGTGGCGGTGCTAAAACACAGCTGTTTTATTTAATCAAGCTGGCGTTTCCAAATATCCTTTTAAAACATTTTTTGAAACCTAATTTATAATCTACAAATTTTGTCGCGGTTCTCTCACATAGCGCTTATTGCACTCTTTAATATGATGTAAAGTTCAATGTCAGGTATTTTTTGTTTTTTTTTTTCAAAAATGACGTAACTGAATGTTTTAAAAGATATCTCATGCCGTTAATATGCACATTTCCAGCAATTTGTAAACATTGTTGTATTTGTGAATTAAAGTGCTTAAAATGACTTCATATGAAGATTTTCGAAAACTAAAATATTTCGTGAAAAAAGCAATACATTTCGAAGTTACGGTAATGCTTAAAAGCCATTTTCTTAATAATGGCTCCAAATTTTTCAAAGTAAATTGCCATATAGGAAGTTTTACTGTTATTTAATATTTTTAAAATAATATTTCCTTTCTTCAAATTGAAAAATAGAAAAATTAAGAAACTTAAAAAATGTACTTTGGGCGGCGATAGATGCAGCTGGCAAAAGTACCTGGCGAGTCCGAATAGACAGTCGAAATCAAAGGAAACAGAAAACTAATACTGTAAAGTCTGTGCCATTTTGAAGGACCACTAGTTCACTTTCAGATATATCATTAACTTGGTTTTCCACGCCGAACTCCATGGCGTGAAACTATCCAGGCCCAACACATTAGTGATGTCGCACCTATCCACTACTATCAAGTTCAAATCCGCCTTTCTGCCTCTGAAGCTTGCTTCTATACTAGTTTTTTTGAAAATTGCTACACTCAGAAGACATTTTAAAACCTAATTTACTTAAGAATATGTAGATATGTAGACATACTTAAGAATATGTAGATATGTACACATAAGAAGTGATTAAATTTGTATAGAGATTGTGAGCACGTTGACCTAGCAGTGCCCTTCTTTGTATGACAAATGAGGTCACACTCACTCTGTATAGAGCAGTGAAACGACGTCGAAACATGCAAGCAAGTGCCGGATGCCTTGTCGATGTCCAAAGGCGCAATACCAGCATCTGAGTGAGTTCGAACGGGGCAGATTGATCGGTCTCCGGGAAGTGAATTTGTTGTTCCGTGACATTACGAGTCGAACGGGGGGCGCTGTTACAACTAATGCGTATGTGTAACCAGTGGATAGAGGAGGCTCGTACAAAGCGACGAGCGGGTACTGGGCAAAACAATGTGACCACGGCATGAAATGACTGTCATCTTGGCCGTGTGGCCGTAATCGACAGCAAAGCGTCGTCCACAGTGTTGGCTCGACTTTGAAGTCCTGCAAGGATGTGTCCATGTCTGCGTCGATGGTTCGACGCCGTTTGCTGAGGGCTGGAGTGGTAGCACGCGTATCTTTTGTTCGGATTCCGTTGACCAGAAACCACCAACGCCTCAGACAGCAATGGGGACGTGTTCATTGGTGTGCTAAGTGGCAAAATATAGTGTTTTCGAACGAGTCCCACTTCAATGTGTCATACAGCGATGGCCGCGTACGTGTTCGACGCTACCGTGGTGATCGCAATCTGCGAGCCAGAATTGTTCCGCGCTCTCTCTCTCTCTCCCTCGCTGACTCTCTCTCTCTCTCTCTCTCTCTCTCTCTCTCTCTCTCTCTCTCTCTCTCTCTCTCTCTCTCTGGCTCACTTTCCCTTACTATCTAGAGCTCTCTCGCTCGCGCGTTCTCTACCTTTTGCTCTGCATTTCTCTCTCGCGATTTCCCTCTCTCACTCTCTCCCAACGCGCAGTGTCAGCTATCGAATCAAAACACTCAGCTCTTTATGCACTCCTATCCCTTCCGTCTTCAAGTGTGGTAGGCCTAATTTTAAGTGAAGGTCACAGGCGTAATATTATGCTTATTTGTTTCTGAATATTTGCCACATCTACGGAAGAAGTATTGTGAACACGTGAAGAAAATCGAAGAAGAATATATGAAAACAGACTTGTTCATGGACAAAGAAGTGGACAAAATTATTGTTTCTTTACCGAACAGTTCTTCTGAGGACGACAGTCTGAGACAAAAGGGACAGCGAAGTCTGCCGTTGTTAGCAGTTTTTTTTGGCAGTTGCATTTGTATTCTAATATCTTCTATAAAGTGTGTCTCCTTCATTAGTTCGTAGGTTAGTCTCAATGAAACTGTTTTTACAACTCCAAGTATTCTTTTCATGAATCTGGCTTTGATTTTTTCCAGTATTACTAAGTTCTGACATCTTTAATTTTCATGTCATGATTCCAGTTACACATATCATCTAACTTTTAACATGAGTCCCTGGTCTTTCTTTAACTTGCCCTTTTCAAGATTAATATTGTGGGTTTTCCTATGACTTTCACTTATACACCTACACCTGCTTTAGACAAATGACCCATAAAGTTATTTTTATGTCCCCACTTAAAGCAGAATTATATCCATCTACACAATGTTATCCAGATAGTTATGAATTGGTTGTTTGCTCGATTCTACTTCCTCGTCCTGGGCGTTCGAGACGTTCGGCGCCGTCCGGGTTGGAAGCGTGTCATACGCCAAGCCGTCAACGTTCACTCGCAATCCAGTTTGCAGTTTAATTCACCACGTGGCGGTCACTCGCCCCGACACCAATTCACCCCAGTTTTCTGCTTTTCTCCAACCTCAATTATCCTTTTTGCGATAGATACATCACCATATATATATATATATATATATATATATATATATATATATATATATATATACATAGTGAGAGAGCTCACTGGTTGGCCATGACCCTATTTCTAAATCGTAACAATGCATATCCTGGAGCTCCAAATTAAGTCTTCTCAAGAGTCTTGGAGGCATTCTAAGTAGTATGACAACCATGTGAGCTGAATGAAACACTAATGAACGATTCTTTGTTCAATTGTGTCAGAAGTATTAAATGACTGACAATGGATTGCTGATTTGTTTGCTGAGATCCTTAAAGAAATTTACAACGGATAAATATGAGTTGAATTCAGAAAAGATAATGTCTTTTTACTTTCCAGACAAATGGGAAGAATATAAAATGAAGTTATTAGAAATCGGGAGGGTTAAAACCAAGGCATTGTGTCTTATGCTGCATATGCCGGTTTAGTTAAGGGAATCGTATGCACAGAAAACAGATGTTGGAAAATTTACCCTGCTTACAGAAGTATTCCAGACTGGAATTAGTTACATGCATGCATGCATCATACATATTAAATGAAGTATTTCTTACACCGTGATGAATAGTGAATGAAAAAACACGTGTGCTGCGGAGTGCACTTCACTGAGCTGAGTCTCCCAACAAACCAATCCTCAACTAATCGTTTTACTAGTGACACCTTGTGTTTACCATGCCAACTACTTGAAACAGATCTAAGATTTTGACCAATGAGAAGGATCAATTTGAGACTGTATGATGTACATGGTTATGATTTAGAAATGAGCCAGCCGTGGGGCTCCTCGGCACGTGCTTGTTTTGCTTGTATGGAAATCCGTGCACGACAAAAGCTCTATGCAACCCGCCGCACCCTTAAGTATTAAGTGCGTTTGCGCTGCATATTCTGCCCCTGCGATTATGAAATTTCGTCCGAAATTATTACTTGAACGTTATCTCGGACAAGTATATCAAATTTCTGCAAGACAGTCTTAGCGAATGCATGCCCAAACTGGGGGGAGTACGTTTTAACAATAGGATCCTTAACCGTGTCCAAACTATGAAAGAACAAACCGATACTCGAGTCTTTCATCTATATTTTTTGCAGAGCGTAGCGTAAAACGTGCTTAACAATCGTGAGACCAGTAGCGTGTGAAGTTTAATACATTGAAATACAATGCTTCCTACTTTAGGATCTAATGTATGAGGCGTTGTTGCAGTAGCGAAACATTGCCAGGTCCACTAGTAAGTAATAAAAAGATCAGACCGACCGTATTTTCTAACAAAGGCACCTGTCCTTTGTTGGAGATAACCGGGACTGCCAATGAAAGAAGGTACTAATATGACTAAGCGACCACAATTGTCAGTGCTTTCATTTTTACTACATATATAAGGTGTACAATATGTAATTTTCGACCCGTAACTTAAACCGATTAGTTCTTATCAAAACTAATCTTTCCGTTTCAATGTTTGCATACATATCATCCAGGAACTGATTGAATATTTTTTTAGAGATGAATGTGTTTATCATTGCGTATTATACGCGTACGTTTTCTTGAGCCCCGGAATACCTTCCCCATTCTTTTGCTAACATCAGTTGAATGACGAATAAATGATAGCAACGAACGTTGTAGACAAAATCTGATAACCAGAAATGTTCACTTCCGTGTAATAGAAACTATTTCGCATCGAAAAAACGACTACAAATTTTAAACAATTCCTTTCGCCAAAATTAATCAAAACTCCCACTCCTCTCGCAACTAGCGAAGAGAGGGCCCAAGTAAAGGTGCGCGGATAATACCATTATCAGGTAACACTAATACTGAATTGATGCATCTTTTTTACTGAAATTTTCTTCATTTGTGAGAATTTCTTTGATGAACTGCGAAACTGTATCCATTTTCCCCTCTGCAAAACGTTCGGGGGTACTGTACAACGTCCAATGATCAGTGAGTTTAAGAAAATCTCTGTAAAGTATTATCTTGTCTTCTTAGTACAAGATCTCTTTTTACATTCCCGTATACGTACGTATATACGGAGTAATATACGTAGCATAGGCAAAGCAATGTAATGCTGCGGAAAATCGATTTCAAGATTTAAATGGAAATACACGTTGTGGAGTCCCCAGATACTGAAAAAGTTGATTTTTTCAAAATGTCCGTCTTCCTGTCCGTCGTCTGTGATCACTTCTAGTGCCCACACCATGCGTAGGATTTTTTCCAAATTGACCCTGGTGCCATCGGGCTCGAGTCCAAGCTTTGAGATTTTGAAAAGCATTCTTTAAAATTTATGGGTACTTTGCATGAATCCCTTCGGACATTTTCAAAATGTTCTCAAGAACGACTCCAACTTTCGAAAGAATAGTGCTAATTGCACTCTTTAATATGAGGTAAAATTCATTTCGTGGTATGTTGTTTTTAAAAAATTACACAAATGTAATTTTTTTTAAAGATCTCTCACGCCGATAACCTCCACATTTCCAACAATTTGTAAACGTTATTGTATTTGTGAGTTAATATGCTTCAAATAAAATATTTCGGAAACTCAAACATTTTCTGTCCTTCAAATTTATTGTAACGCTTAAGCGCTATTTTCTTAAACACGGCTCCAAATTTTTCACAGAAAATTACCATTGGGTCGAGGTTTTACTGTTCTTTAATATTCTTAAAATCATATTTTCATTCCACTATTAGGAAACCGAAGAATTAAGGAAATATATAAAAAAAATTACTTTGAGCGGCGATAGATGGCAGCAGACAAGAATATGTGGCAAATCTGAGTAACTAGCCGAGACCAAAGTAAATAGAAACCTAATACGGAAAAGTCTGTGCCATTCTGTTGCACCCATGCTATGTGACATTCTCTAAAAAACAGACATTTCATTAGTGGCAGATTCATTGTGACGCTTTGTGTTTGGACTCTGGCCTTTTGTGAGCACTAATAAGGGTTTAGTAATTGTTATTACCAAGAAAAAATCATTTGCAAAGCAATTTTTAAAATGTTTTATTTAGGGATTGTATTAGTTGAACATTGTAAATCAACTTTGGAGGAACGTTGAGGCACAATGAAAACTTTGTATCCCTTTGTTGGATGCAACTATTGAAATATATTCGTAAAAAACGTATTTTGCTTTTTCGACAGGAACTAATGAGCCTATTTGGTGATATGCCTAGTCCTGGATTTTAAACAAATGGCAGTTTGATACCGAAATAAGTTATCTGACGGGCAGAATTATAGATTAGTGAGTTATCTAAACTATTGATGCTGCGACAGCATATACTTTCTCGCGTTATAAGTAACGGCTTCGCAATTCTATATATCTAAATGACCATGTAAAAGTATTTCAATCAGCAAAGGTTTTCCGCGCCGTTCAACAGGTTCATTGAGTTAACTCGCCCTGTGCTTTACTGCTATACCACGTCGTCTCTGTAGCGTACTCATTTGCGTCGATGCTTAAAAATCTAAATCTCTCTCCCATTATTTCCAACGCGCAATTTTCGAAAATTCAAAGCGTTAAATGAAAATGAGACAAGCTTTATTTTTTTTAAGTGCCCTTTATGTTATCCGTGAAGAAGGGGAAAAAAAAATTAAAGATAATAAGTGCTTCAACAGCACATACATTCTCGCATGATTGAAAATTGTTACGTAATATTAAAATATTTTAATTACTACCATACTAAAAACTCATAACTTGAAAAATTCCAATTCAAATGAATCACCTCTCATGTTTATCTGCATTTATTTTGATTGCCAAGAAAAGTACTCATTTCTTACTTTGAGAAATGAAACAAACATGAATAAATTTAAAAGTTACAGTATTTACAGAACTTAATACAGAAACGCAAGAATAAGTTCACACAAGCCTACTTTGATTTCAGTTGAAGTAAACTTTCAAATTTTTTAATACTATAATCAGCAATTAAAATTTTTTTAAGTATAAAAGTATTTGTTAGTTCTAAGTTAAATTTATTATTTTCCTTCAACCTACTTCCGTTCAGAAGAATATTATATATATCATACAATTATCATAACAGACAACAATGGGATGAATTCAAACAAATTTGAAACATCTGTATTACTATTTGCGCTGTATGGTTACTAAACCCTGTGTTATATGTAACAACTGAATAGCTGCAGTTATTTGTGTCCATTATTATTTGATCAATGGCAGTAATGCTTTTCTTAGATATTCTGGTAGGTTGATTTATAATAGTTTGTAAGTTGAAAGATTTAAGTAAATTTTTGAATAGTTTCTATTCATTTGATTTTGACAAACAGTTTATATTAAAATCACCGCATAATATAATTTCATAGTATCTGCGTCTTTAAAGTTTGACAAGAACAATTTCAAGATTTTTTAAGAAAACATTTGTGTTTCCTGTGGGGCTGTAGTATGTACATAAAATCCATATTCTTTGTTTTGGTAAATCTATAATAGATATTTCAAAGTTTTTATCTTTTAAGAGAGGGGAGTAATCTGTGATTGACACATAATTAATATTCTTTTTAACAAAGATGCAAGTACCATGATGAACGTGATGTGATTTTCCTATTTTCCTGCATGAGCCACTAGCTAGGGTGGAACCTGGAATGTGTATGCTATCTAGTTGTTGTTGCTTAAACAATGTTCTCTAAAGCATAATATTGTTAAGTGTTGTGCATTTTGTTCAAGTAATATATCTAAGTTTGTGAGCTTGTTTCTTAAAGACTGAACATTTTGATACAGTACATATAGATATTTGTTTTGGGATGTTGAGGGCTTTCCTATTAAGTGTAGTTGCTACAGGTCACTGAATTATCCACTTTTGCGTTACCAGGGTCTGACAATAAGAGTATTTCATATGAAAATTCACAGGAATTATTTTTCCCACTGCGTTACATAATTTGCTCTTCTTAAGAAGTACCTTAACGGCAAGAAAGTAAAAATAAATATCAAATACACACTAGTTTAAAATTAGCACTAAACATAAGCAAACTGTAACAATTTTTGTTAGATAGCATCTTTATTGAGTGGGCTTCACCCTCCTTTCTGTCTCGCTTATTTTTTGAGCTAAATATAATTTCAGAGCCACATATTGGGAAGAAAATACATCACAAACAGAAGCTGCAGCTGTAAAATTTCTTTTTACACCTGCTTGAGAACAACATTTATTTGATAGGGTGTTTCTGAAGTTTGTTTATTTTCAGTCAATAAGTGTGTCACTTCAATCTGTAGCTTTTATTTTGAAATCTAGAATTATTCTTCTAAACATGATTTTTTATTAAGAACCATCATTGATTAACTGAATGTCTTGGGCTCAGTTAACATGTTAAAAGCAACTAGCACAACATTATGGTAAACGTTCAGAGCACCACAGTTTCTATTTTCCTTCTGGAAGCACGACAAAGCATAAAAACTTTCCCAAACTGTAACAACAACAACAAACTTTTAATTGATTGATTAATGCTATTGGGCGTGTCAAATGCTGTGGTCATTAGTCCCAGTGAAGTGCACATTTTTTACCCTAGGAGGTGGTAGTGTTTCTCCCCCATACATGATGAGATCTGGCAACAACCTACAAGTCAGATTTAGGAGCATTTCCATCTCCAGGTAACTACCACAGCTGGGATGAGCTCTAAGCTCCTGACATGGTAGTGCACGTAAGAGTAAAAGTGTGTGAGTAAGCGGAGAGGATAAGAAAAGGAGGAAGGAAAGATCATGAGTGGCCAGAGGCCCATTTGTTAAGATTCTGCTCCAACATTCGCCTAAGGGCGAAACATGGAACAGTACGTCATTAGAATTTCACTCCAGCGATTGAATTTGATCAAGCTATCTAGCTAGTGTTGAAAATCCATCTCAGTCGGGACTCAAACCCTAAAACTCCCGGTCTGAATCTCAGCCAACTCAGCAGCACTGAACTAAACTCAGCCACTTTAATATTTTAAGAACAATAATCTTAAGTGCAGAAAATATTCATTGAAGCATCATTCAAGAATGCAATAGTAGGGAGCTGACTTCTTTTGTTGCAAACACACTACAAAATTTTACTAATCATTCGTTGTCACTAGAGTTGAATATTATTTTTCAATTGTAATATTTTTCTATCACCATTTCAAATTGATTCCCCCCCCCCAAATATATTCGGATTTATTTCAAGTAAAATGTTTCCTTTTTTTTTTTTACAAAAATATTCAGTTTTATTTCAAGTAAAATGTTTCCTTATGTGTCACTCCTCTGATGGTAGTGCCTGTGGTGACCTGCACATCCCACCAATGCCACTGTTGATAGGTTACATTGTAATAAATTAATTGCAAAATGTCTTGATTGAACTATATTGAATATCAAGAATAAAGTTATGGAACAGTAAAAATTATTTAGAGAAATAGTTTAAAATAACAAAGTTTTATTTTGAGAAAATGGTACTTTCTACAAAAAAGTACAAAATCATAACCACATTACAGAGTTGTAGCCCACAACTTATGAAATTTCATTCTTATTGCCAAGATTTTTTATTTAGGTATTCATTCCATAGTTGTATTAAAGACAGTGAGATAATTCAATGAAAATATCCATATAATATTGTCTAATGAACTGAAAAATGGATCAACCATCTATATTTCAGCTCTATATATATTATTGTGAAATAAAAATAAATTTTATATTAATGAGTGTGCGCTGAAATTTTCCTTCTGAACTTATCTTAACTGAATAGGTAAATTTGAGTCTTTGTACTAAAAAAAACATAATTTCATAATTTCAATTCATATTATACATATCAGTAGCACGTTTGTATATGCACATGTACAAATATAATGAAATGATGAAAAAAGTAAAAATTCACCATTAAATAATTCTATATTATAAAATTAACAAACTTACAAATGCAGAGCAACATACAGTCATTTTACAATAACAATGAAGAATGCAATAGCATTCCCTGCCATTCAGTCTATATTGTCTAAGAGGATTTATCAAGAATCCATTATACATTTTAGCTGTTAAACAGCAAAATACCAAACCTTGCATACATGTGCCACAAAATGTCAAGTAATTTCTCTGCTAAGCTATTTTGCAAGGGAAGCACAATTAATAAATGCAGTAATTATAATTAGGTTTTTTGCAAATTGCACATTGCGGAATCACTCTAACATGGTTCACATCAAAACTCTCATAAACATTCATAAGTACTACTTTCAAAGAATAATGCTTTTTCATAAAAAACATAGTCTGTTTCAAATACCCAATAGTTCTCCTGCATACTTAATACAAGAAATATTAATGCTTCTAATTTATCATGTGTATGTAGAATGAAATATTGCTGTAAAATACTTAATTATTTATCACATGAATAGGAAATGAAATTTCATTCCAAATAAATAATTAAAACTAATAGATAAGATTCATTTATTTTCAACCTCCTTATCCCTTTAGTGTCAGCATAAGATGCAATTTAAAGGTCACTTCACAAAGAAATATTGTATTTATAAATACCAAAATTATTTTTTCTAAAGGTAGCACGAAAAATCAATGGATTGTTGAAACAGCCATATCTCATGCTGTACATTCTCCTGGTAAGTAAATTAAGAATTTTTAATAAATAAATATTCTAAAATATTTTCAGCAACATATAATATATAAATATATCTTTAAACCTCAAATAAATAAATAAACATTTAATATTAATTAAGTCATGTTAACCTCTGGAAACCAGCCAGAAGTACTTTAAAATGAAAGGTGAATGTCATCTTTTGTTTTGTAAAGAAAATGAAAATATATTTTGGCAAGATATGAATATATAGATATGACAGATACAATATTATACATTTATCTTCACATTTATTCGGATATGTATGACAACATAGTAAATATTTCTTATTAAATGCTCTATCATTTTACTTATCACTTTTTCTGAGTTCTAAAAATCTGCAGCACACTCAAATTGCACAATTCAATTTCAGCAGCTTTAAAAAGTCCCACTAACATATCAACAGGGTCTATTACCATACATTCACACTGAAGATTAAAGCTACAAAACTATGAGCACAATACTACCTTGTAATTCTAAAACGCCTCTGAAATATCTATAGCCACATTACTTACAGAACAGTCAAATAAATCTGTAAAAATGAATACACAAACAAAAAGTATGGCAACAGGCTCTTAGGATAGCTATTACAGAAATTAAGACGACAACTTCACACATAGTCGGAGGCAGCAGACTTAAAAAGTTGTGGTTAACAAAATGAAGCAGAAATGTTTTCCACACAATATTGCAGAATGACCTCAGTCTGTCTAAATCAGCAGCGAGTGAGGCAATGCGAACCTACGCCTTCTTATGCATACCTATTCTTGAAAGCAGAAAAGAACTCTCCCATAATTAATGGAATAGGTGGTGCTCACCGTCACAGAGGACATGAAGTGTTAGTTATTCTTAAATTTTTGATAGCTTAATAATGCACGTATAATGGTTGAAATTTGTTTATTTTCAGCTTTAAGCATTTATTGGCAGTAAAATGTTTCTGAAATACCCTGCCATTTGCAGCACCCAATTCAGAGCAAATCATGAAATTTACTCATCCCTGTCCTCTGGAATCTAGTCTGTGTTTTGTACAGCACATTGTGAGCACAAAATTCATTTGAAGTCATTCCTGCGTTCTTTGTTCTGATTCCTTTATCCTCTCTCCAGGTCTTTGAGATGTTGACAAACATCATACATTTACAGGCCCTGCTACCCTCTGCTCCAGTCAATGAATCATCTAAGACTGTTCTTTATCATTGTAGCTCATTGGAAGCAACATGGAGTAAACTATTAGACCCACAGTACATACAGAGATTATTCTCTCAAATTGGATTTGCAATTAATGCAAGAAAATTGTGATGCTATTACATCTTCCAAGAGAAAATTATATCAAAGAAACACATGTATCTTACATATAACTAAATATATTTAAAAAGAAACCTTTTTGGTTGCAGTGCAACCCAGCTTTAACTGGAAGGCACCACCACTGCTAAATGTTCTGAGAATTTGAAAACCAAATCATTTTCTCTACTTACTGGGTGGTTTTAGATTTCAAGCAACAACCTACAACTAATTTCCTGTTAGTGATGTGCGGTAATGTGTTCAAACAAAGCAATGGTTTCCAGAAGATCAGTCGGAATATTTCTACAACAAAAAACATCACTTCCTCAATTAACTATCTTCAAAGCTCAAGACTAAAGAAGTCAACTTCCTTCTGTCAAAAACAAGTAACTCAATTGTAATAGAGTTTCTTTTCGTGCTGTATCACAATAATTTCAAGAGTGGCTTACAGAAAAAAAAATGTGAATAATTGTTTTCCAGTATCTCTGGATTTGAAGACCTAAATGGCTTCAGAGGAAGAAGAAATGCTGAGTCAATTTTCTTTCCTCTATTTAGCTACACTAGAAGTTCTAGAGTACTACATTTTATTTACCTTATCTGTGAAAAATAAATTAATGCAATAATAATAATAAGAAGAAATAAATTAAGATAGAGCATATAAAAAATGAGAAATTTTGCTGAGCAATGGGCAGGAATTTTCTGAAAGCCAGATACTCTTTTAGATAACATCCATTAAGTATGAGTTTCGTTTGAAACAACAAACATGGGCGCAGTAAAAGAAAAACAATTACAAACAACAGTTATAATAATAATTTGCAATGCTATCACTTCATCTGAGAAAATATAAAATTTTAATTGTTTAAAAAAATTCAAAAACAAAATTGTAGAAATTAAATTGTCGTTCCACAAAACATTTTGGTACATATGTAGTAAATTTATAGCAAGCAAAATTTCTTTTATGCATTATCTCTTAGTAACTGACATGTAAAGTTCTTTTAATTGATTCAAGAACGAAAAGATATATAAAAAGGAAAGTTTTGATCCTCAGGTACAAAGCTGGTTGATCCCACAGAAGGAAAATGCAAGCTGTTCTTGCCATCGGATGGAGCAGCCAGAAAGTGCCAGACTCCTGTGCACACATGAACACACTGGCACAAAACAATCACTTCACTATTCTGGAGACACACATTCTTCCTTACCAGAACTGTCTTCTGCCTTATTTTATCTTGAGATACATTAGTTCACTAGTTTGCAGTCAATGAACTGATGCTTAGAAACTTCTGTTATTCAAATATACATTATTTTTTCTTTTAACTAGTGTTTAAATTTTAGAAAGCATAATGTCAAACATGTCTTCCTACTCATTGTTGATGAAAATATAGATTTAGCAATACCTTTCCTACATTATATAATCTCAAATTATTAGTATAGTGCAGTTTTATTTGATTCAATTAACATCTGGATGTTAATTTGTATCTACAAATATTCACAATGATAAGAACCAATTTACAACTTTTCAACAAACAATTTACAAAATAATAATTCTTCTTCTGATTTACACTAATTTTTAACTTCAAGCATTTTTAGAAAATAAGATGAAAAATTAAAAAACCTATTATCTTACATTGAAACTACAACAGAAACAGAAAATTCAACTTTGACATTCCCTTCCCTTTTGTATTTACTATTCCTAATTAAAGCATTAAGTATATAGTACATGAGTGAAAGAATCTAATACCTTAAAACATCCAATATATCCTCTCAAAAAAAAAGTTCACTATATTTTGTACACTTCTATTCTGAAAATAATAAAAATAATGGGATGTTTGCCATTAATTGCCTGTTGTGTTATATTAAAACATGCACATGTTGATGATGATGTTTATTATAGTGCCCAGTACAAAAATGTTTCTTGCATTTGTTTAAGCAAAATTAGTAGACTAGTCATTTAGAGGTAGGTGGAACAGTGCCAGAGTCAGAGATGTTGGCATTTTCTTTTCAATCTGTCCAGCGAACTATGTTTATTCATTTTTGCTGACCCAACACCTCATTCAAAAAATACATATATTTGAAAATTAAGCTTAGGGTGATTCGAAAAATATCTTCACCTTCTTTTTTTTTTTTTTTTTTTTTTTTTTTTTTTTTTTTTTTTTTTTTTTTTTTTTTTCTAAATATAATATATTCATGGGTATTTTCCATGCAAAGTAGCAGCAAGCCAGTAGTCTTCTGCAGACTAGCAAAGTGATTCAGTCTAGTATTTTTGAATAAGTCAGTAAAGAGCTTTACTGACTTATTCAGTCAAACAGTCACTCATAGTCTCAAATTAATGGCAGACAGTAATGTAAATACAGTAAAATCTGTCTAAGCTGGAATCGATTGAGACAAAAAAGTTCCAATTTAGGGTGGTTTTGGTATTATGCAGTGTTGTCCATTTAACAACACTTGTAATATTGATATTTCCGTTCTGAAACTAGCAGGCATATTTTTTTGCCATGTTAAATTAGTTTATGTTTTAATGTCACAAAAGTTACAGATGTTTCGTATTATAGGAAGGAAGCCAAGACATCCTCCGCAATCCTATGAAAATGATCTTTCATTGTTTCATAATTACCAAAGACTGCCAAAAACTAGTTATCTCATATTTGATCACATACACCCCATCAAGCATAAGGCAGAACACAAGTAGCTCTAATGATTAATTTAATATTCTTTTACATAAATAATATGAAAATAATGTTTAAATTCTTTAAAGACAGATCAATCCATTACAATTACTTTTGAGGAATAGGTAGTTCATGATCCAACTGAGAATGTTATCTATGCCAATCTGCTGTCAATGAAGAGTGATATTTCATTTCAAGAGTATTACATAGCCAATAAGGGAGACCAAACTAAAAGACTCTTCAGATGTTGGGAAATATCTCCTGTATTAGTGCTCAAATTTGAATATGATTATCATCAAATACAGAAAAGAAACTTAAACGTGATCCTATTAAAACATTGTCACAACAAACGAAACAGATATGAATGTTTTACTAAAAGAAGGTCTGGATCCACAACCAACCCCCCTTTGAACAGTTACAACGTAACTGAATTTCCTGATCCCAATGAGAGGGAGAATTTCCTTTAAAAATGCCAGTGTTATTGTCCATCAAATCTTGTTTTAACTTTGAATTATACCCTGAAATGATTTTCATTTTCCAACAAAATGGGCTTCTTAAGCAAAAGAATATTTTTGAAACATTTTATTTTCGAGAAGAATATTTTTTGAAATTTTCTTTGTATTAAGAATAGCAATGAATAAAAACAACTACTTCTAGCACTGCAAATTCAAAAAAAAAAAAAAATTTACAAAGGAGAGGGGTTCGAGGAAGCATTACGATATGTTATTTAGGGGTATGGGGAGTTAATTTAGCTTTATGCCTTGCTGATGTTTATTTTTTAATATTCCATTACCCACTATTTTTAACCAGTCTTACGCTAATTTAACAATGTATTTACATATTTAAAAAAATTAAAATAAATAAAAAAGGAATATCTTTCGTATAACTATATTTATACACAAGTAAAAACTCATGTAAAATATTTGAATTATTTAATTAATTATATAATAATTTATTAAATTTACTTACTTCGATGGAGCGGATTTTAATGAAATGTCATTTTTTTTCCTTTTCAGTTTAGAACAATGCCATTTAGAATAGAAATTAATATTATGTTAAGACAAAAGGAAATAAGCCATTTCATTGGTATTGTTTGGCAATTTTTACTTATTTCGACTAATAAGTAATTTTTTTACCTTTTCCTGTCATTTTTAATGCATTTTTCTCTGATTCCATCGATTTTACTATCACTTTAATGGCACTTGCCTGAAATAATATTTCTGAGATGCAAAAAATGTTCTTCTCAGAAATCCTGAGAACCCTATTCAATTTCTTCACTCAGGAATTGTAATGTCAGCTGTTGTATGTAACCTAAAGTTCCTGTGATTTCTAACAGCACCAGTCACTTTGGAAGATTTCCAAATAACTTAAGAAAAATATTTCCTGGTAAGGAACAGTCCATACCAAAAGTAAGCAAGCTGAGTTCACTTGAAAGAAAGGAAGAAGTCTCAATTACAACAGTAACATATCCAATATCATTTGAACTGTTCATTTGAATTGGTTTTGATCACATTTTTTATTGCTTTTAGAGCATTTTAAAAACATTTTAAGAGCCTTTTATTGATATTTTTGGCAATGTTTTAGGGCATTAAAATACACATCTACTTATTACAAATTCAAAGGGGGTGTACTGCAAGCTTTACTTCATTATTTAAGGGAGAAAAGGAAGTCAGTGTTCTATCATTTCTACACAACCTTTCTGCTTGCATATTTCCATAAAGATGGTCATGCGAACCATCTTTCACAGAAACCTTTGCGCATTGATACAGAGATTCGTTAACTCATGTACCGATTAAAAGAGTTTTAAGGTGTCTGATAATATTTTAAACCCAACAACACAAAGTTACATATTAACATCCAATTCATATTGACTTAAAAGGATTTGCTTCATTTTTGTCCTTGAGAAGGCAAATTTTAATTAAAATGACATTGCTTGACATTATTTTTCTAAGCATTTTCTGTAGAAAGAACTGTGACGTTACTTCCCCATCAGAGGCCAAAAGAGCCACTGGTGGGTGGAATGGGATATCAGAACTCGTCATGGAAACTTCTTGCTGTGTCTACCATTTTGCTGCCTAAAAAGAGATCCATTTTGTTCAACACTTCTCCCAGAGACAAGTGCTGGTCACCGTCCACATCAGATAGAGACAAAAGAGTCTCTGCTTCCTCTCGAGCATGACGAGGGTTCCGAGGATCTATATACATCTGCAACAGGATGCACATTGTTTTCTTTTTAAATTAGCAAAAATACTGGCAATTGCCCTTACACAAAGATACATATTTTGAATCCATTCGTAAACAATGTAAGTTTAACAGTAATCATGTAATCGTCATCTCGAAATCAATTTTACGCAGCATTACTCCGTAAATAAGTAAGTATACAGGAAAGTAAAAATGTTCAACATTTTCCTAGATCTTTAAATAAGTATCAGAGGATGAATTTGGATGAAAGTAAACTAAGCCCATTATCAACTGTGTTTACATAACTCTACTGAATCAAAAACTACCTTTGCTGAGTCCTAATTTAGCACTTCCCTTATGATATAAAACATTATCAATCAAAAATCATATAAATTAAATTCTCCATGACTAGCTAATTTTCTCATTAAATTCTATACAACAAAAAGTGGTTATCAAAAGGACGAAATTTATGTATTACTCCCGCAAGTTTTCTTGATACACGAGCTCCCTAGTCCTCATCCAGCGCTGAATAGCACGGCACGTTGACATACTTAGGTTTGACTCGGAACGGCACGTACTCATTTACAATGCTGGCAACAACCATCTCGTACTTTCAAAACAATCGTAGCATTACTAGTGCCATGATTTGGCGAATTAAGTTCATGCCCACAGTTGGTACGCCCTTTTCAACCGTGACGTAGCCACATCCTTCCTCTCCCCGCACCCCCCGCTGTGGAATATCAAGAAAACTTGCGCGTATAGTAGGTTGTTCTTCGGCATTGTTGCAGTATCCTTGCAAAGTTTGGAAAAAAATTAATAAAACACAAATACGGAAGATAAATAATTTAAATATAATGTTGATAGAAGCACGGCGATCATTATTTCTCGCTTAACACTTAGAGAAAATTGGTTCCTAATATATTCCGCTACAGACCAGTAGCAGTGCGTAAGATAAACTAGTGGAGCTAAAACATCACATACTTTCTCGTATTATTGGAAACAGCTAACACCTCAGCCAATACTTGAAAACGTCCGATTCAAAAAGAAAGCGCCTGTGTTGCATATCTGTAATCACTTCGATAGTAAGGAGCAGCAATTATTTTTTACATTGATGGAACAAACAGAATATTTAACTGATTCAGTTTTCGTGGCATATTATACAGCAGAGAGCAACGCACTGTTGCCAGCGCAACGTTGTCAAAACTACGTGCATTCGCATAGCGAATATTAACAATACTGAGCAAAAACGTTTATTTCGATCTCTATAGAAATTACAATTTTTTTATCGGTTTGTCGTAGTTCGTCACACACAGTTGATAAGACGTACAAACAATTTCGCTCCTACCTGCGTAATTTTTTAATAAAAAAAGTTTAAATTAGTACATGCTCCTATGGAAAAGCTTTCGCCAGCATATTTTCTTTAGTCTTTGAACAAGCATTACGGTTAATGTACTACCTTTTCTTTTTACTAATTGCGCATATCAAAAGGAAATGTATATAGCTTTACCTACCACCAAAAATTAAACAAATGAAGCGCATTTTTATTTCGCATTCTTGCATATTTTTGGAATCTTTTCATTAACTGCATAGTTTTATTTGTGTGCCATTTTTAAGAGTATTATATTCGAGGCTTTTGAGTACAAGTGGGCTGAAAGCAAGACATTTTCGTTGTTTAATAACTTTTTGGTTTATTTTGGTATGTTTAAAAAAATATTATTACACACGTTTTGTACTTCAGTGTAAAATAAAGATTTATATAAATAAATGTTATCTGTTGCTCACTATACTTTTTAACGCATATTCTGAATTTTAAGCGCATGTATTGGCGTTTTAATTGGACGATTGCATTCATATTTTTTTAGTGCATCATGTTCCGGTGTCTACTCATGACAACTAGAAGAGCATTTGGGGTGAAAACTAAATATTTTGACGCAAATATCCACACAAATTTGACAATAACTCCTTTTCATACAGCTAAATCATGGCCCAACAATGAGACGTAATACACAGGAATGCGCTAGCGCGACACGGAATTGCATTGTTTCACTCTCTGCAATTCCCCGAAAGCTAGCAATTTTTACTTTCCCGTATACGTATGTATATACGGAGTAATATACGTAGTATAGGGAAAGTTATGTAATGCTGTGGAAGATCGATTTCGAGATTTCAACGGAAATACACGTTTTGTGGTTCCCAGATACCAAAAAAGTGTCTTCGCCCTTGTCAAAACATTCGTCCGTCTGTGAACACTATCACCTAAACCATGCGTAGGATTTTTTTCCAAATTGAAGAAACCCCTCTCCATCAGGCTCGAGTCAAGACTTTGGGATTTTAAAAATCATTCTTTAAAATTTGGAGGTAGTTTACATGAAGCCTTACGGACATTTTCAAAATTTTCTCAAAAACGGCTCCATTTTTTCCTTTAAATTTCTTGTCAGAATTAAGTAACATTCACTTATAAACGTGGTATAAGTCCCATTTTCGCGGTTAATTCTGAATTATCGAAAATTTCAAAAGTGTGAATGTCTTCCTACAACTACAAAATTAAAGATGGAGATTTTCCATTCAAATAAAATTTGTTCTCCATAGCGAGTTCTTTTATTAAGGTCATGCACATTTTTTTGGAAAGTTTTAGTAGCCTTCGCGTAATATTGCGTGCAATATGGGCAATTTAAAAAAAATACAAAAACCAAATTTCCTCAAATCCTGCTCCAAATATGTTCTTTAAATTTCTGGTATGGATATTGCTAAATGCACTCTATAAGATGACATAAGCGCCAAATTTCTGTATTATTTTGTTTTTCACAAATTTCAAAAATATAATTTTTTGACTTGTCTCTCGCGTTAATATTTACATTAGCGGAAATTTGAAGTCGTAGGCTTCCGCGACCAGAGTCATGTGGGTGATCTGGGCTGTCCGGGTGACGCCGCGTCGAAGGCTCAGCCTTCGACGCGGCGTCACCCGGACAGCCCAGATCACCCATTAGCGGAAATTTGTTTACATTATTGTATTTATGAGTTTATGTTTAATAAATAATGTCACAAAGTTTCTCGAAAACTCAACCGTTTACTGTGAAAACTCAAACATTTTGCAATTTCAGAAACGCTCAAACGCCGTTTTCTTTAAAACGGCTTCAAATGTTTTCTTTAAACTTTACGAAAGGATAGTGCTCATTGCACTCTTTAATATGACGTCAAGTTTATTTAGGGGTACTTTGTTTAAATAGACAAATGTAATTTTTTTGAAAGATCTCTCACGCCTTTAATTTACACATTTCCAACGATTTGTAAACACTACTGCATTTGTGACAAAGTACTTGAAATGACTTCATATGCAGTTTTTCGTAAACTTAATAGTTTTCTGTGAAGAGAGGTTCAAATTTCGCATTTTCAGTAGCGCTTAAAACCCATTTTCTTAAAAACGGCTCCATATTTTTCAAAGGAAATTGTCATTTAGGGCGAGGTTTTACTGTTTTTAATATCCTTAAAATAATATTTCCGTTCTACTATAATGAAACCGAAATATTAAGAAAATTAAAAAAAAGAAAAGTTTTTTGGGCGGCGATAGATGGCAGTTGGCACGAGTATGTGGCAAGTCTGAATCGCTAGCCGAGACGAAAAGTAGAAAACTAATGCGAGAAAGTCTGTGTCATTCTGTAGCACCACTAATTATGTCATATAATCCAAATTGGTTTTAAATAATTAATGTGTAAATATATAACAAATTTCGAATGCAAGAAACGAGCAAAGCAATATTAAATAACACAAATTCTGACTTACGAAGCATCCACGTGTGTGGAATCGTTCAGGATGCGCAGTAAAATCGCAACGGGCATTCAATTTTGTCGCCAATTTACACAAAAATACTACAATTTTTAAGAAAATTGAACATGTCCTTATTTGAAGATCAATTTTTGACAAACACACTTCATTTAAAAAGATGTATTTTCACAATTCTACTTATATGAAGAAACTGAAAACAATGCGCGGTCGCACAAGTTTTCTTGATACACAGGCTCCTTAACTGATGCCCAGCGCAAAATAGCACGGCCCTTCGAAATTCGCAGGGCCGACTCGGAACGGCACGTATCAATTTACAATGCTACCATCTCCCACCTCGCACCTTTAAAACAATCGTAGTATTTTTCGTGCCGATGTGTTAATTAATGGTTTGCTCATATATTGTTCCCATACTTTAGGAAGTTTTTGGCATTTGTTTGGTTTAACGATAACGGTTTACTGTTATTTGATTGACCAATTTATTGTTCTTTTCTCTTTAATGCGACACGCTTATTCATCTGGTAGAACATTCTATTTGGACATTTGAACACGGTTTTCTTTACAACTTTACGTGAATGTTAACTATGGCAGAGGCAGTCCCAGGGCCCTATCGGGAAACTCCGAGAACGCCGCCATCTCGCCGTATCCACACTCTTCATAGTGGGGAGAGGAAAATCATTGCTAACGTAGTGGGATGTTGTCAAAGAGGGAAAGAAAACAAGACGCCCTTTGCCCCTCTTAACCAAGCCTTAAAGAAGGCGACCATTCCCACGGGTGCAAGCATTGCATCCGTGAATAGAATAAAAAGATGAAGGTTTCGCACTCAAACTCCAAGCAAAAAGAGGTACTACTATCTTTTATACTAAATGAAATACATAATACGTTCTTATTTGGAAACTTTTAGTATGTTTTAGGTTTTTGCAAAGCATAAGTACATGAAACTTTTTTTATTTGTTGTCAGAACAAGAACACGCAGGAAAATCCAACGAGCCATTAGGGACACTATTCATGATTTTTACACTGCCCACACCTACAATAACTAAACTTCTTCCAGTGCTAAAATAAAAAATCAATTGGAATTGGGGTCCTTCATCACTACGAACCATTTTGAAATATATGGGATTCGTTTGGAAGCACAGAGAACAAACGCAAATTATTGTTAGAACGAAGTGATATTGTAAATTGGAGATCTCGATATCTGGTCAGAATGAAGCATCTTAGAGAGGAAGGATGGGAGATTTTTTTATTTAGTTGAATCGTGGATAGACTACAATTTGACGATAGGAACGTGCTGGCAAAAGGAGAATGACATTTTATGCAGTTCGTCGGGCAGCTCTACAAAACGACTCATTTTTGCTATTGCAGATTGTCGATATGGTTTTGTTGCTGATGTTAACCTAATAATGAACGCGAACTTCACAAAGGGGGGTCCATAGGCAAATGAACTCCAATTGTGAAAAATGATTTAATACGCAATTACTCCCAAATGTACGACCCGCATCCATCAGTCATGGATAATGCCCCATACTCTTCATAGTTCAGTATAGATTATGACTAAGTATGCATTATGATTGTAATTAGCACACAATTTCCATTCTGTATAAAAAAATGTTTTTAGAGTAAATGTTCACTCACCAGTAATTCCTTTCTATCTGCCTTTCCATTTTTATCCACATCTATAACTTCACGAAATTCACGACGTCTTTCTGCTTCTCCTTGTCGCATTCGCTCTCCATCTTCTTCATTATCAGGTTCTGTTGGCAAACTTGCAAATTCTTCTTCAGTCAACTGTTCATCACCATCGCGATCTGCAAGGAAGAGTGTAGTTATGTTGAATTACCTGTAACTTATAACGAGAAGTAATGTGAATGGTGCTATTCTAGCTACGAATGGTACGAAAGCAGGAGGCGCAGGCGGCATGCCGACAAAATTTATTAATTTCAGAATTGTGGACCATAGTCCAGAGAGTATTCTGAATTTTTTTAATAGCTTTGTTGATTCCGTTTCCTATCTAGGAGTGTGGAGTACAGCTATCCTCCAACCGGTGTTTAAGAATAAAAGTATCACGAACTGCCCAGAAAATTCTCGTGGCATTAGTGTTTTACGAGCGCTAAGTAAAATTGTTCTATAAAATTCTCAACGTTGGACTGAGTGAATGGGTGAAAAAATACATTAAAATCTGACAATTGCAGGCAGGTTTTAGGAGAGGCTTCGCGACCACTGACAAAATCTTCGCGTTACACTAGTAAAACAAGGCACTTTCACGTAGATGAGCCATTTATACAGAAGTTTTGTGGATTTCGAAAAGACTTTTGATTGAATCAATAAGAAAGCTTCGTGGCGAAAACAAGGTGAACTAGGCGTTTCAAGTAAAGTTTCAAATGTGTGGCAAAGCATGGACAGAAAAGTAAATGTCTGCGTCAGGTGCGACGACGGAAAAATGTAAAACTGCAATGTAAAAAATAAAATCTCAGTAAGACTAAGAAGGATTGTCCTCTTTCACCGCTATCGTTTATCTTTTTCATACACGACTGAATGACTTGGGTACAGGAAGCGGACACATCTGCGCCGGAAACTGACATCAATGAAAATTCCAGGATTATACGCTGATGATTTAGTTCTATGTTCAGAAACTATTGAGAGATTACAGATGAGTTCAAACATCCTAGAAAGGTAGAATAAGACATGGGAACTAAAAGAAAATATTTTAAAAACGAAAATTGTTGTCTTCAAGAATGGGTTTATTTGGGGTACCAAAAACAAAAATGGTATTACGCGCAGGTTGAGGTCGACCTTTCAAAACTTTCATGTATCTCGCCAGCGGAGGGCTCTGACTTCCTTACGGGATCGTCAGCTTCCCAGCTGAGTCTTCCTCTGTGCACATAGGTGGAGGACGGGAATGGCTCCGCCACCAGTACTGCAGGTTCGGAAATAGTTGTTGGACAAGCAACTCAATGTGCTCCTTCCTTTTGGACCAGACTCAAACGCCGTCTAAAGTTTTAATTTCCGAGTGCCTCTGCTCATATATCTCTGACACACACAGAACGATCAAATTACAGATATGTAGTGGGAACAATCTCGATATTGGTCTCAGACTTTTGCCATGGGCTTGCTGAGTGTCCCGTTCATTTTATTGCCGCGTGTCTTAAATGTTCACCAAAGGTGAAGCCCTGATATTTGACGAATGGCTTTGCCCAATAACCTTTCTGTCGACATGAACGTAGTTCAGCGATGGTATCTGCTTTCTTGGCAGCAGATCGAGCTTCTTCTCAGGCGCTAGTTCGAGTCTATGGACTACAATTCAAGTTCTATCATGTGTCATTACTTGGTTGGATTTCTACTGTATCTCTAGGGCATACCTGAAAAGATCTCTGTAATGTCATAATGTCACTCTATCAGAGGTGCGTTTCCTGGCAGTTTTGGCATGGTCTAATAAGCGACGTTCAATAGGTTTGTTCATTGGATCCATCATTGCCATACACCCGCCGTGATATCGCGTTTACGAGGCAAGGTCATAAATTGACCCAGG
Source organism: Gryllus bimaculatus (assembly GCA_017312745.1). Taxonomy (NCBI): domain Eukaryota; kingdom Metazoa; phylum Arthropoda; class Insecta; order Orthoptera; family Gryllidae; genus Gryllus; species Gryllus bimaculatus. The sequence continues at coordinate 5,020,844 of BOPP01000069.1, read as the reverse complement.
TTAAAGTTACGGGATAGTTAGAAGTAGTAATCGTAAAACAATACTGCACCTCGACTGCTACGGTCATTAGTCCCAGAATTATCGAGAATGTTTTAATCACATGAGTTGGCGGCATTCTTGCTCTGCTGGAAGGTGAGTTCTGGTGCTAACCTACAGGTCAGCTTGCGATATTTTTGCCATCCAGGCATCTCCCACTAGAGGTGAGTAAGTGTGAATGAAAGGGGTGAAGATAGGACAAGAAAGAGGAAGGAAAGATCGCACGCAGTCCGTGGCCAGTTTGTTAATGTACTGCTCCAGTATTTGCCTGATGTTGATCAGGGAGACCATGGAAAACTACTAATCGGAGCAGCTAGACGCTACAATTCTCCTCCAGAGAGCGACAGTATTTGACTCGGCTATATGGCTAGTGTCGAAAATACTGACCTCTCGGACAGAAGGACTACAGTGACAACAGTTGATGTCTGAGTCACCGCAGCCAACTATAAGAAAATTATAAGAGTTAATCCTTGACCTATATACAAATTTTCATTGAAAATATTTTGAGAAAATGACAATTTCAATACTAGCGCCAAAACAGTTCAGCTAATTTTCTCCAAAATTGATAGTTCTCATTAATATACAGGAACTCATGGCTCTCTGAGTTTGAAACGGATACGTTGATTTTGAGTAGGTACTGAACATGAAAGTACGACGATATATCAATAATGACTAAAAATTGCTACAATATGTTTTATTAAACTTTATCTTCAGCAACAAGGGTGCTTAAAAATGGCGCAGATCCAATTTTCGTGGAAATCCATTATTCAAAAAAGGCAAAAGTTTGATTAAAAAAAAGTTTGTTACAAAAGGTCGTGTGCATTTTTTGAAGCAGAGAGTAGTTTTCGCGTAATTTCTGCTTGGGATTAATGCAATTTTTAACAAACATTTGTCAAAACTGCTCAATTTTTTCTTTAATTTTGTTTTTTCCTGATAAAACCAGGGACACTTAAAACATGGCGAGGTGTTACTTTCGTTGAACTCTCTGAAGTTTCAAAATAGCAAAAGAAACAAAACAGGGCGAGAACGTAAGTGCTGTTGTAGCACCTCCAGTTCAATATCATGGGACTACACAACTTGTTTTTTCCTTTGAAATTCCGAAAACAATTTTCCGCAGCATTACATACCTTTCTCTACGACGTACGTATAAGAGCAAGTACAAACTGAACATCCAGAGAATCAAAGAACTTTCTGGATATCTTACCAAATTTATCGAAAAGTTCTTCAACAAGCGTAAGAATAGTAGCATGACTTGACTCTGGATGTCGAAAAGCAAGGAATTCGTCCAAAGTTAAATGATCAGGATCATTTCGGGCAGCTTCTGACCAAGATGCTCGGTCTCTCATTATTGCCTCTGAAAAGAAAAAAGTACAAGCTGTTAACATGCTATGAAATGTTCAATCACAATATACAAAGGAAAACTACTGAAGTATTTTTTTTTAGTTTGAAGTAAAATAATTTGAGAGGATTGATTCAGATTTTTTTTTTTTTTTTTTTTTTAAGCGAAATCGGCCATCATGGGGCCACGCGATAAGTGCATCCCACCGGATCTCAGCTTTGAATATTGGGGTAGGTGCACGTTACTTTCTATTGGGGGAATAAGCATTTGTACGCTGATTCCATTTTTACACCCCAGGGTCGTTAGCACTGGGGGATGGGATGAAATTGCGATGTTGAATGATGAAATAGACACACACACAAACATTAAGAGACACACACAACAACCATGTCCGAGGCGGGACTCGAACGCGCGATCCTTCGGTCCGAGATCGCTACGGCACTACTGCCTTAGCGATCTCGGCCACCGGATCGGCTTCAGATATTATTATTATTATTATTATTATTATTATTATTATTATTATTATTATTATTATTATTTGGTGGGGTTAAAAGACCTGGTCAGCACTGACCGCATGTAAACTGGGGTAGCTCATGTGCTTTTTGTTTTCCGCGGCTCAAAGCCACGATCGGAATTCCAGATACGTAGTTTTAGGGGATAAAGGCTTAGTGAACGCAAAAATGCCAGTAAATGCGCGACGAAAGGAAGGTCATCAGTCTCGAAGTTACCTGTTGATGCCTATGAAGTCATATATACATAAAATTAAAAGAAATTTACAGATGCAATTATCTCGTTGAATAAAACCACACACATAATGTAAAATTATATCAATGGCCGCATACGATCTATTACACAAAGTTCAAGAATACGTCTTAAAACATATAAATACATTCAATAACACAATAATTTTAAATTGGCTGAAGCGAGGCCAGTAGTACATAAAAATATCTTCTTTTTGTCTCAAACCTAATTCTTAAGACCACTTTCTCGCAAAAAGGAAAAGAAATTAGAAAGAGCGGACTCGCTGAGCACCTCCTGAATAGAACTGTCCAGACGGTGTCGGCATTGGCTACTATTGTAAAAAGTGGTGTTCCACGGAGAGGTCCGTCTTACATAATACATAACACATTATGTGTGACATATGTCGCACACGGGAGGAGGATCTCTTCGCGAGAAAAAAAAACATGCGAAAAGTGGCCGATCCGAAAAGTGTAAAAATTACATCTTGACGCCTAGCAGCACTGAAAAGGTACACCACGGCTTCGCAGAATTTAAACGAGTCTCAATTTAACAGTAGCATGGTGCCACTCTGACTGCCATACTGAGTTTGGAGATGGGTTTAGTAACGCCTTTGAATCTCCAGAGGCAGTGGGAATGTCAATGTCAAGGAGTTCCGAATGCTGATTTCGCAGCATGGTCAGCTAATTCATTACCTGTATACCCACAAGTCCCGGTAACCAATAAAGCACTAGTAGATGGTAGAGAATTGATGACCCAGGTCATGGTTGATTCTACAGCATTATATGAAAACGGATACCTGGAGGATTGACAGTGATGGCTTCAAGGGCGAACCAACCTATGTGGTTACGGTCCAAAATAATATTTTTATTGCAGCCAAATAGCCATATAAACTACATTGAATACCCTCCACAACCCACATATTATTGATTTGCATAGTCTTTGATTGATAGCTGTCTTTTACTGTGGAGTTCTATGTGATAGCATTCACAAATCTGTTCACCTAGTTTCCATTCATACGTTTCTGTTGGTTTATGAAAAGCTGCGTTGTTACAAATCATATGGTGGAAGCCATGTACTGCCATTCTTGTTAGCACGTGCCTCATTTTGAAGTTGGCTGCTGTCCATGTCTGGTTTATCATGGCCCCTGTCCCGTTAAAACTCTGGGGGTGTCTTCCCTTTTTCTTTCCAGCGATTCTAATAGCTTCTCTGAGGCGTCTGTGTTCGGATGAAACAAAAATGTCATGACGTCCTCTATGAGGAATGTTTCTCTTGCAAGAAGGTAGACGAGTCTGGATGTGGTGGTGTTTGATACTCCGATAGCTCTTTTAATATAGAGCGCTTTTCCTCATTCTAGTACAGATAGGTTCCTATACGAGTAGCTCCGGTGTGGCCATATGACTACTATCCCAATTGCCAGGATTAGCATGATCACTGTTCAGAATAGTGTAATTGCTGTCTCCAAGTTGAGGGTTTTGATGTAGTTTTCTTCGTGCATCGCCTTTGTGGCTTGCACTGCTTCCTCTGTTACATGCTTTGTAAAACATTTGCCACTTGTTTGTAATGTGACTCCCAGGTATTTCAACTCTTTTGCTATTGTTATTTTTCTGCCTTTGATATAGATTTCTGCCAAAACTGGGGCGCGTCTCCTTGCCTAAACACCAACTTTCCGCCTTTGAAATGCTTATATCGAACTTGTGTTCGCGGCACCATCCTTCCAAATCTTTTATTGTGTTTTGTAGCTTGCGGGCGTCTTTTGAACCTAACCTACAAACAGTTGAAAAAAGAGCCTGGCTTTTCGTGGGAAGACTGAAACAAGGAATCACAAAAGAATCAATAAAGAATTTCCTTGCGAAGAACGGAATAATATACGTAATTTGTGAAGAATTGGTAACGAAAAACAACACATAATCGTTCAAAGGAGGAGTTCCATTTAACTGTCAAGAAAGAGTTACAGCAGATGTTTTTGCCAAGAGGAATATCCATCAGACGTTTTCAATTTTTTTATGGGGAAAGCTGGGATCCCGCTCGATTAAACATCCCGATCCCGCTCGTAATTACTAAACAATCAAAAGAAACATAATGTGAAGACGAGAAGAAAGAAGGAAACAAATACTATGGTCTGGAATATAGAATGTTTAAAAAATACGTTGAGTTTAACACCAACTGCATGAATGGATACATTATTTTAACAGAATTTTTTCTCTGGTAGCATGCAGAATACTATTGTACGCATCTACTAGCAAAACGGAGAAAAGGGGATACCAAAAAGAGGAATAAGGGACCGAAATAACCTGACGGGTTGGATGTTCTGATAGCATGGAAAATTTCGCGCCGTAAGCCGCAAACAATTACGCGTCTTCTACTGAAAGATGGTTCCCCAGTCTGTCCAAGAGATACTTAATGCGAACGTTACTACGGCATGCGCCAATGGGCAAGCGGGTGTCAGCATTGTGGATGGCACTTGAAAATCGAAGGGTTGCTAAGGAAGTACATCCATAAATTATGGAATTATACTGCGCCACATGGATCTATCGAAGATGAGTTCCACGAACCTCATGTTGTCAACGAATTGATAACCCCTAGGAAAAGGTTTTGTGCTGTTTGTTATAGAGTTCCTGTTTCTACAGATGTGCAACCCTTTTTTCTCGGAACTAGTGCTGCTATTGTGATAATATAATTAACTTTAGATATACCACAAATGAAATATTGTGTCACGTAATAACAAAATGTATTTCGTCGTTACAATACACATGCAGCTTCTGGAAATCGTGGATTTTCACCTCTCGTCTTCTTGTAAATGTCATGGGATCTCCCCATGGACGATTACCAAAATTATTTATGGTAAACACACACAAATGCAAATAGGTATCGTGGCGATGCATAACGATGCCACATTAGAACAGCATATACTTTCTGACTAATTTGTAGCGCTTACGTAATATGAATTAACATTGCACTTTAATATTTCGGCCTTTTTTACCTCCTTCAGCAAACTGGATGTGAGATTTGAATTTGAATTTTTCTACGATGGTAATGAAATGAATATTTGTTCAAAATGTTTAAGACCACTTCGTTCTAATACGAAATCACTATAAAACATTATACCATTGTGATTTCTATCAACACAATTTGACAATTAACGGCGTACTTTAGACTTTAAAAAATATGTTAAAATACGACCCGGCGGCGGCTGCGGTGGAGTGGCAGTTGTCGATATACAGTTCAGACAGCGCAGCTGGAGCTTGTGAAAGCAACAAAAAGCGATTCGTTATCTTATACGCTTGGCGAATATTTCCTATCTATTCTTGCCAAAAACCCTCATTTTCATTTGTATTCAGAACTCGCTTATGGGTTAGGGTAGCGATTCTAGTATTTAAGAAAAAGTGCACATAACACACTTCTCATAGTACGTACACCTTAATTTTTCTAGGGTGGCCGCTGGGATTAGCGAGTAGAGGTGGAAGCTGAAAGTAGTGGGGAGGGAGCAAAGAGGCTGCGCTCTCTCGCGTCTGCCCATACCAAAAACATAAGCCTGTCGAGCACCACACAGGTTAGCGAACTTACTTGGAAATTAATTTAGTGTCTTCGTTCAGTAGTAGAGAAACACCAAATTCACCTGATGGCCCGACTCTGCTTTCATCATTTACATCTTTTCCACTCACGCCGACACCCTTTCCTCACCATCATAACTTGCATCACTCTACTAGTACAATCGTTTGCGCCGTTCTAGGTATAATTAATCATTTCTTGATTTTGTGTATTAAATCATTGTGCGGCTAATCACTCTCTCATTGAAACCGCCGAGAGCAGATTCCCTGTTCTTTCTCTTCCTCTTCGGAGTTGAAAATGAACTCGAATGAATCCCGATCCAATAGAATTCATTTTCTTATTAATTCTGCAAATAAATATTTTTGAAACACCCATAGCAACAGCGAAGAATTGCTTTGACGTTTTTAACATTATTTTGCTTCTCTTCATAAATTGATATACTTTTGCAATAAATTCACGCGTCTGACTGTGACGGACTTCCTTATACAACTTGCTCTGAACCGGACACATTGCAATAATCACACTACAACAACACAATAACAACAACACTCACAGAAACAAATTTTACGGATCACGTACAAATGCTTCACTCTAGTATGAAACTCAACAGCAAGCTTGCACTTCGCGGAAACGAAAAGCCGGGGTCAATGTTTACACGACTGGAGTAGGGCTGTCAACACGTGCTGGAAAGGGACGCGCTCCCCCTAAACGGTTAAGTTTGAGGAATGGACTGGCAGCTCCGAGCCCACGACCTTCAGCGGCCACGCTAAAATAATAATTCTGCAACACAGTTTTAACTAAAATTGAAAACTAGTAATGCTACAGAATGGCACAGACTTTCTCGTTGCAAAGTTTTCTAATTTCTTTGGTGCGGGCTAGCTTTACGATCTTGCCCAACCCTTTGGCTAGCTGATGTCGATCGCCTACCAAAGTATATTTTTAAAGTTATATTAATTTTTCGGTTCCCTAATAGTTTTGAATTACTTTTGAAAAATTAAATAAGAGTAAAACCTAAAAAAATCGTTTAAGCTCTAAAGTAAATGCGAAATTTGAAGCTCTCTTTCACAGGAAACTCGTTTTCGAAAAACTTCATTTGAAGGACTTTCACTCACAAATGCAATAATGTATACAAATTGCTGGAAATGCGCATATTAACGGCGTGTGAAATACTTAAAAAAATACATGGGTATTTTTTTTTTAAACTAGTGGTGCTACAAAACGGCACAGACTTCCCCGCATTAACTTTCTATTTCCTTTGGTCTCGGCAAGCTATTAGGGCTTGCCACATTCTCTTGGCAGCTGCCATCTACTGTCTTCCAAAGTACATTTTTACCACTTTTTCGGTATCACCAAAACAAATTCCCGTTAAAATCTCGAAATCGATTTTCCGCAGCATTACATTACTTTCTCTTTTACTACGTATATACGTACTTATTCGAGACAGTAAAAACCATGCATAATGAATAAATTTCTCAAGAGAAGAGTTTCGGAGCGAAACATGTATTTGAAATCCTGTCTCTACTCATATCTTAGAACATTAGGTGCGAAAAATTATTGAAGGGCTCAGAAGAAAAAAGCTATCCCACATTGACAAAGTTAAGAGATAATGGGGGTTGTTACCTAACCTTCCGTCATATGCCAATGCACATTTTTTTTTACTTTTAAACACAGTACATAGTGAATTTAAATAACATATTACACTAAAATAATAATATTTGAAGTTTTGCTTCATGCTAATAACTCAAGTTCACAAAAATTACGGTTAGCCCCTTGGTCTAGTTCTTCAATTCTTTTAAAGCAAATATCAAGACAATTCCGACAATTAAAACGTTTCAAAAAGCTACAAAATGTCCCAGCAATGAGAAGAGATTCTCAGAATATCCAGTTGCCTCCATGCACTTCTCAATTTATTTTCACAGACTCAAACGACGCAAGGAAAATTCTGAATTAGCACTTCGAATCCCCCCTCCCCAAATTTTCGAAAAATACAGAGTGCGCCAACAATGGGACCAGCACCACTTCCTTCGCCGTTCTTTGCTTCATACGTGAAGAAAATTAAGGAAAAAGTTTATTTTCTGAAAACATAATTGTTAATATTTTAAAAATTGTCAATTTCACGCAAAATTGCGCGAAAAATACTGGGTTTCTATAAATTGTACATTATCTTATTTCAATATCAGTCTTTAAACAACAGCTTTCATTAAAGAAAAATTCTTTATCTTATATATCTTAGTTGTAGGAAGACGCCGAACAAATTTTGAGTTTTTGCAATTTTCGAAAAATTAGGGATGTTAACGCAAATACAATCCGCATTAATCACTTACGCGTCTATGACGCTATCCGACAACAAATTTAATCAAAAAATTTGTTGCCTTTTCTTTTTCTCTATGAAAATATCCCAGGGACTTCATGGAAAGTACCACCTAATATTAGCGTTGTTCACTAGTCAGACGGACGAACAGACGTTTTGTCTTCAACCCATTTTTCGGTATCATGGATCCACAAATCATGAATTCTGACTACACATGCTAAAGGAAGTGATTCACTACATACGGGGACGAGATTTATCCGCTTTTTCGTAACCAAGTGTCTCCAAAACGTTTATTTCCGTTGAAATCTCGAAATAGATTTTCTACAACATTTCTCTATACTTATGAGAAAGTAAAGAGAGGTAACATGGATATTAAAAAGTTTCGCTCCACAGCCCCTACCTCATCTTTTGGCAAGCTCTTTGAGAAGGTACTTCTGAGCAAAATAAAGAAATTCCTGAGTTATAAGAAAGTGTGCACAATTGCAAAATAGATTTAGAAAAATACTACAACCACTTGGTACTCATCCTCATACTACAGAACAATTGAAAACAATGCTAAGATTGCATACCTCTTTCTAAATATTTCAGACTTTAGATGTGTCACACGGTATTCGGCATCAGAAATTAGATTTTATGGCTTAAAGTATCTAGGAAATTATTGATAATGTTCTACTTACTAATTTGCAAGCAATTCACAAGGGTCAGTACAACAAATATCCTACGTAAATTTATTGGAATGATCTTTGGAGATAACTTGTCCTTCTGCAAGCATGGAGATTTTCAGAGCAGTGCACTAAACTCAATTATTTTCTTGTTCAGGTATTTTTCTAAATATCTCAAGACTGTGAAGGTAAAAAGTTTATATTATGAACTAATTTTATCGTAGTTACAGTATGGAATTGCAGTATGGGAAGGAACCTCAGATATGAACAAGAATAGACCACTAAAAGCACAAAAGAAATGTATTTTTAAATATAAACCTATTCAGTCTTATGTAGACTATTACATAAAACACAAAATGCTAACAGTAATAGCTCTTAATGCATACAAGGTGCTTATACTTCCCATAACTGTAGAAAATTAATATCTTACATTTAATATTTTCACAAATAAATACTTGAGAGGGAAGCGTATATCACAGACTGTGTACAGGTTAAACTTCAATAGCTGAAGACCTGTATCTTGCGGCTGATTTACTCTCAAATAAACTGCCACATCACATTAGATCATCAAATGGAACTGCATTCAAAAGGGCATTAAAAATGTCCCTAACTGATGCCCATTATACCTAAAAACTAGAGTAAAGTATGCAAAATGATTTGTTGTCACTGTTGTGGTCTCATTACTATCTCTTTTAGGAAACAATGTTAAAAGAAGTAAAAGTTGTTCTCCTTTTTTGTATAGTTCTCAATTCATTAATTTCACTTCTGTAATTTTCAACCCCTATTGAGTAAGAACAAATGCCATTTTTTTACCTTTATTCTTTTAGAGCATTTAGGTTTACAAAAGACACAACTAGAAGGTTTGAACACAGATTGACTTTCTGACACAGAATGAAATTTTTGCATTAAGCACATTGATTTGGAAATATACAGACAGTTATTTAAAGACGTTTTTAGTCATGATGACACCATTTGGAGAGAACTATTAATTTCAAATTCTGGCCTGAATCTGCTGGAAATTATGTTAACTTCTAGTAATTGCTTCAAACTTTACATATATACTTATAGTAATTGTAAATGACCTTCAGATCTTTGCACATGAGGCATGCTCAGCTGGCTGTTGACAAGACTCCAGAGTAGAGAAGGATGAGCAATTATCATGAGAAAGATGCCAATCAGCAGGATAGCAGGAAATCAGCATTTTTTGTTAAGCATCTTGTTCTAAAATTGTGAAATTTATCGCCAGCTTTTCAACTTTTGAAATTACGAACCACCACTGATATCCAATTACAAAATAACAATCTAAATCCTTCAACGTACAATTTTCAATACAAAATGCCATGAAAGAAAAGCAGAGTGGAGATAAACTAGTGAAGCTATAGCAGCACATGGTTTTCCACATTATTTGTAACAGTTATGTAATATAGTAAAATCTGTCTAATCCGGAATCGATTGGGACACAAAAATTTCTGTTTTAGGGAGGTTTTTGTTTTATGTAAAGTTGCCCATTTTATAATATTTGTGATATTGATGTTGCTGCCCCAGAAAGTAATAAATTACATGACTAAAATAATTATCAAAATACATTAATATATAACGTATTTATGGAAGAAATCACAAATAAATGAATATCAAACACTTAATTGACAGCTTCTGTGTTGAAAAATACAACCTCACTGGCTGTATTTGTAATGCTGACTCTTTCAATGCACAATGCTTCACAACCCAGTGACTTTCTAATACCCTTCCATGGCCTTGAGCAATGTGTATCTGGAAGCTACCCCACGTGGCTATCAGTTTTGGAACCGATTCAATTAGCAACATTAACAGCAAGTAGATCTGAGATAAAACCACCAGCCTTCCCATGGCAATGGGCATTAGCCTTCATTTGATGACAGAAGCCAAACGGTCATAGTGACGATCCATGCTGCCATCACTGTAGTGAGTGCATTTACAACATAAATAATACAACACAAGATCAGCATAATACACAGTTAATATGTACATACTGAACAGATAAAGTAAATATTGCACTCATTGAGCATACTGAACAATTTCCTTGCAAGAGCGAAAGTTCAGGCACGAGACCTAAATGCACATGTACAGGTCTTTATAAAGCGTCAGGAAGGTTGTTATACCAGGTGATTGGTGTTGTGGTTATACTAACTGCTCGCTTACACAAAAATTTGTTTATTAGCCTGGGCGAATATTTTTTCAGGTTCAAGTGGTATTATGATATAGTAAAATCTGTCTAAACTGGAATCCTATTCAAGCTGGAAATCTGCCATAACTGAAAAATTTCTCCGGACCTTGATATTAAACGGCATTTTACACAGTACAAAACGGAACTTCTCCAACCCGAAAACGGAACTGTTTTTCATGTCCTTTGGGGGAGGGGGAGAGAGACATTACAAAACAGAATTCCTGTGAATTTAATGCAATTGGCAGAGATTAGCGAGATGTTCTTAATGAAATTAATGCATCTTTTACATATAATGTTGATATGGGGCAGATATGTAACATTCGGATCTAGCCATTTTTCCAGGTAATTTGCAAGACTGGTTGTTTAATGTTTCTTCCATCTATTTTCAAGTGCAGAGAAGTCTTATATGAGAAGTGGGCCATATTAGCATAAATTGCTTTTTCAATGGAAAGTTTTCATTTTCGCACTTGCACTACTTAGAAATAATACTCAGATGTACAATTGACCTTTCTTCCAAATCCTTACAGCTTTTCCCTGGTACAATGACTGCTAAAACCATTCACATACACCATTGCCATGATACCTGCCCCTCTTGAAAAAGCAATGATCCGTTAGAATATTATGAAAATGAGTTTGCAAATAGATCCATGCAGATAACCACTGGATACATCCTTGCCTTTGTAAGTTCGACATGCATTAAGTCCTGCCATTCTGACATTGAAGTAGCTTTAAAAAATTGCATTAAATCTGCTTTTAAAAAACTTGTGTACATTTGCAAATTTCAAAAATTTAGAGATTTTAATGAAAACTGAACAATAAAAAAAGACAAAGTTTGCAAATTCAAAAAAATTTTGTTCGCATTATTTGTAAATGTTTGGATGTTTAAAGTGCTGAACCAATTTATTATTTATTATATCTTTGAACCCCATTATCAATAAATTAGCATCGCCCACAGAGAGATTATATTTTCTAAAGAAAAGGAAAAATAATTTTTCAATCAGGGTATGCATGTAAATGTTATGACTGAACACATTTGACAAATGTGTAACCTCCAGTTTTCATAGTTAAAAAGGGAAAATGTGTGATACATTTATATTTACCAGTTAATGAACATTATATCAAATCTTCAAGCAGATTAATCAAAATTTTGTTATCTAAACCAAACACTTGATTTGTAAATTACCAAATACTGATATTTTAAAAATACCTTTCAGAGCTCTGTCCAAATCTTTATGCTTCTTATCATGGTTTTCCACGTATTTATCATTTAAACCTTTCTGTTTCAAAAAGTAACTATGATACTCATCCCATGATACCACACCTACAACACATACAATGCAATAAGAAAGCAAAAACTTTTTCTTAATGTATTAAAGCATTATAAACGTAAAACAACTTTAAATGGCCTACCATTTCTTGGATTGTTATCAATACTAGTAAACAACCCAAAGTTTTCATCCAAGGCCTGCTTTATATGTTCTTGTATTTTAGCACTGATCCAAGTAGATAATTCACTCAAACTTAATAAGTGATCATTATTCGTATCAGCTCTGTGAAAAGAAGAAAATACTGAAATATTGTACATTTATCATCAGTAAATCAAAAGCATTTTTAATGAGGAAAATGTAAATACTTGTTAAAAATAGTTTCAAGTAAAATCTTGGGATCCTCCTTCTTGACATTTGGACTTAAATCTCCAACAACCACTTCCTTATGAAATTCTTTATTGATTTCCCCATCTCGTTCAATTCTTACAGCTTCCAAGTGATCTGGAACATTTCCTGTATCTACTTCCTTCTTTACTTGGGCAGAAGGAATGAGTTTAGGAGGTTGAGAACGCAGTGGCCACGACAATGCCCAAGTAAGCAGAAGTAAACAACCATATAGCAAAAATAAAAGCGCCAGGGACCACCGCTGGCAAGAGACGTAGCCAAACGTGCGAGCTGCCTGCACGAGTCTGATGAACACAGCCATTTATTATTGTAAAAATTTAGTTGGACGGTACTAAATAGGACATCGTCTTCGGCAACTAGGAAGAAAGTATAAATTGGGTTAAGAGGACTTCACTTGCCTGACACGTCGACATTTTTAGATTTCTCTCCAACGCGCACTCGAAGAAATAACAATCAAAACTCGAATCTTTAAGGAATAATAAAATATGTTTAATGTTTTTATCCGCAAACTGCGAACTTTCAACTTCATGCAATCCCCATTGCCAAGTTAGAAGAGAGTACGAGCATGAGGACGTGAAGCGATGACAGTTCTATCATGTGTGTGTCAAATACGGTCTTTTCTTGCTACACATATTGCCAACGTTAAAAAGTCTTAAAAGGCATAATGTATTTTGATTTGTAGCTTCATTCATGGCAAAAATAGAGTCAAATGTGCTTCGGAATCTTTCTTAACATCCATTAAATCATTTCAAATTCGAAAAATGAATTCAATTACAGTATGCAACGATCTGTCAATATTCTAGCAAAGAGATTCCGATCGCGATTTTGGGCCTTCTGTCTGTTGTGTTCATGGTGGTTATTTCCATCATTCATCATGCTCTTTCTCAGAGAGTATTTGCGAGTATTCGGTGTCGAATGCGTGTCCATAAACTCTCTGGTAGTGTTTGTGTCAAACCGTTTGACAGGTGTTCGGCTTTTTGGCTTTGTGTCATCTGGTTTCATTGATGAGTGATTTTACGAATGCTGCTGATTATTGTATAGTTTTGTGCAGGCTTTTGTATTTTTGTGTAATAGAACAATGGATGGAATTGAAGAGATTGGAAAGAAAGCATACCAAAAACAAATGTGGGGTGCATATGAAGAAGCAATTACTTTATACAGTGATGCTATAAAACGACACTCTAATGATGCCAGGCTTTTAAATAATAGATGCATGTGTTATCTGGAGTTGAAAGATTACAAGAGGTATTGAGTTGATTAATTCTAGTTTTATGTTTCTTGATATACTTCAATCATTTTATGAGTCTTAGGAGACATTAGGACTGAAATTTAATACTTGTTTATTTTTTATCTAATCTTCATTAAAGTTTGCAGGTTAATTAGTTATCGTAATGTATTTACTTGGCTAAAATGTTATCAGTTTTGGTTAAATAGTTTTGAAGATACATACAATTTTATTATATTTGTCACGAAACACGGTTGGATAAAAATGTCCCATGCACATTGTATTTTTGTTTTAAATTCTGGTTGGATTTTTTGAAATTTATTTATTATTAAAAAAATATGTGCATGGATTTTAAAATCTGAACTTTTAAAAAAAATTAAGAATTCTTTTCGGTATTTTATTTTTTCTCCCACATTGTGACTATGTTAAACCAATTGTTTTTCCAACAGCTCGCAGAGTGCAACACACTAATACAAAAGAAAGTTGCAAAAAAATAGTTGTTCTTCCTTGTTTGGAGCCTGAAAAATTAAAATGGGTATTTGGGATCTTTAAACGCAAACACACAGGGGTATTTAAATGGCCCCTGTCTTTTGGTGAAAACTGGTCTGAAGTAAATTTATTATATTCCGAATACTCCATACAATGTTACAAAGCCAAAACCAAAAATTCGATATTTTTTCAGAATTTCAACAAAATTTCAGTATTAGTGTCCCTAAAAGTTATTAATTGCTTAATAATGATGCTAGTAAGTGCTCAGTGCAGAAGTCTATTTATTTAATGTTTTATTATATTTTAGAGCTATGGACGATGCTGAAAATATGATATTGCTGTTTCCACAAAATAAGAAGTCATATTTCCGGAAAGGAGAAGTTTTGATGAACATGGAGGTTTGTAATTTGTATGAAAGTGTTATGCCATGTATGAAAATGTATAGCAATCAAAGATGTTAGAACGACAATACAATGGGGGTGAAAGAGTTCTGAATGCAAATGAACTTGTTGCTTAAAAGGACATCATTTAACTGTTTTTGTGATAAATTAAACCAATTTTAAATATTTGTGGATGAGTATGCTTTATTGTATCTGAAGGGTATTCCAGGATTAGATGCGATTCAAATTCTAGTTGTTCAGGTGTTATAGTAATGTATTTTGTTAATTGTATGTATTATCATATCAAGTGACATTTAGGTTTATAAAACAATGGGAATGGTGGATACTAGCCGTTGACATGTTTTTGAAGCTGATTTTTAGGGACATTTACAGGTGTATGTAGATCACCAAGTTGTGGAAAAAGTGAAATTTTAAATAAATCCTCTTTAATTACGGAGGAATTATTAGATCTTGAGTAAAAAGGGGTTAATGTAACCTCATTATCTGTTCACATTTTCTAAAGTTCAGTCGGAGATATAGGTAATCAAATTTTAAATCCATATTCTTTTGAAAGAAAGTCAATTTCTTTACAAATGGCATGATGAGGGATAATATCCAAAAACTGTAGCTGACTTGCCTTTCATGTAGTTTTTATTATACTGGAGGAAAATTTTATCAAGTTTTGGTAAAAACAATTTCCATCTGTATTTAGAATTCAACTTGTGTATTGATTAGGGTGGAGATCCCACAATTTAAGAAAACATGCATAGAATACCCTTTACTCATTGTACATTTATCCATTTTTTAATTGTTTTTAAGTTTGTTTGTTTTTTTATAAAAAACAGAAATACAATATGTGGTGGCGTCACTATAGATTGGCTGTAGGAGAAGATTTCTACATGAATAGATTTAAATCTTGTCTAAAAAATGTAGGGACTAAAAAGGCTGGTAACGGGAACTAGCTAGGGTAACTAAAGATAGTAAGACTTTAATGTATCTTTTAATAACTGACAATATGAATTTGAAGTACTTCAGATACCAAGGATCTAAGATGATTAATGTATTAAGCATTCCAGAGATATTAATTAGTTATATAGATAAACAAGAAAAGTTGAAAGGAAAATTAGAATTTGGTGAAATGTTGGAAATAATGAAATGAAAATTGAGATGAAGCCAAAATTGATATTGACAAGGGAAGAGATACTGAAAGCAACTAGTATGTGAATGTAAGTTTGTTAGTGTTAACAGTTTGTAGAGAGTACGCTGAAGGCAAGGAAGCCAGATATATGAGTAAGAAAAAATGCTATGTTCATGGCACTCAGCAAAAATTAAATAAATTATAGTTCAAAGGGATGTTCCTTATAGAAGGTTTTATTAGTAAAAAAGTAAATATGTGAAAGGAACAATTCAGACGGTTTTGAAGAAAAGCATTATCAGTGATTATCAAACCAACAAAAGAATACTTGTGTTTTATTAATACTCTTCCAGTAATTGCAAAAATTATGGAAACAGGAATGTTTGAAACGTTAATGAAATATATTAGGGAAGACAATCTGTAAATGCAACAATTAGGATTTAGAGAAAACTTAGGGGCAATATTGCAAATGGGAATTGAGGATTTGATAAGCGCTACTGATAAGGTAGAGAGGGTAGTACCAATGTTCTTGGACTACAGATGAAGATTTGGTACAATTAACATAGGATTACTGTTGTAAAAACTGCAAGAATGTATAACATACATGGATGTGTGTATGAATGGCTATAGGATTATCTACAGGACAGATTAGATTTAATAATGGAGTATCAGATGAAAAACAAGTAATACATAGAGAGCCAGGGGCGATAAAGGAATGTAAACTCCATATGTGTCGATAATACATTAATTTATTAATTTGGTAGTGTACAGTGTGTGGTAAATAGAAAAAAATGTGATGGTTAGCGAATGATTAGCGGGAATTTGAGTGGTAATGTAATATATGGTTATGGTGCAAGAAATCAAGACAATTAGTTGTACTTCCACCGCAAATCTGGAATGCATCAAGAAATACAAATATCTTGGAGTGATTATAGATAACCATCCAAATTTTAAAGATCATGTTGAATGCATTAAAAACAAGTAGACAAGAAAGTTAATATTGTATAAATTAAGGACAGTTATTTTAAGAACAGGAAAGGAATTATTATGCAAGTTAATTTTAAAACCTACTGTAATTTGTGATACTGGTCAATCGTTCTTATGGTAAATATGGATGATAAATAACTACAAAAAGTTACTTTGTGGTTTTTAGCATTCAAACTAATTTAATTGATTTATGCAGATGTATGAAATAGGCAATATTTTCATTCTCTGCTTCTAGAAATATTCTCAAGCTGAAGAGGCATTTAAATTAGTTCTCAAGCTAGAGCCAAGATGTGAAGAAGCAATTCGGCATATTTTGGAGGTTCAGACACTTGAATTGAGTAAGCAGACAAAGTACACAAAGAAGAATATAATAAGAGCACTCAGAATGACAAATGATGTTGAGGTATACTTAATATTAAAATTTATTGGAAACATCTTTTTTACCAGTTTTTGTTAAGTGTTGTCACTGAATTTTATCTGACAGCAAGCAGAAAAACTTCTGAAATCCGGAAAGTTTAATGCAATAATGCAAGAATTGGATGAAGCAGTTTATTACTCTGAGGAAGAAGATGACAAGAGTGAGAATGAATATGACGTATTTCTTGAGTATGTATTCCATGAATTCATAATTTTAATTTATGTAATTTTGTGAAATATTGTAAATATCCATTGATCCCTGTCTCCATATGTATAATTTACAAAAAATTAAAATCTTAATGCTATTTAAAATATATTATATTTATGAATGTTTGCTTGTTTGCCGATTTAAACTATGCATTTGTTCTGCAGCCCTTCTAACCCTCTTGGCAGTACTTCACTCTGGGTGGGTAACCTAACCAAAGAAGTTACAGAACAAACTTTAAAAAATTTATTTGGCAAGTAAGTATGTCAAAAGAACATTGAATTTTGCATTGAACCTGTGAATATTGAATATATTTTTGGCTTACTCTGGAGCAAGGCTCACCAAGTTTTTTGACCTCACACACTACTCAGTAATTTTTATTACTCCTCGCTTTGATTCATATGTAATCATTCATTATGTAATTTTGTGAAATATTGTAAATATCCATTGATCCCTGTCTCCATATGTATAATTTACATATGAATTTTTCAGAAAAAAATATACACATTTGAAAGTAGTGATCAGTGAACTTCCATTTTATTAATATTAAATTGGCCTACTTAATGTAGCAGTAATACAAATGCTTATTTAATTATAACAATTAAATGGTAATTAAGCTTAAAATCATTAATGGTTTTTATTCAATGTATCAATCAATTTAAAATTGTATTACAACTTCCAGGTATGGGCGTTTAAAAAGCTTGAAGTCAAATGGTCAGTATGCCTTTATTAACTACTTTGATGCTGTTGGACCTGCAAAAGCTATGAAGAATCTTCAGGGAACCATTGTTGGTAGCAAAAACATAATAATAAAGTTTCCAGATAGTTCAAAAAAAAGTGTTAAACCAAAATAAAGCAAGTTCCTTGTAAATTCTGTATTTATTCCTTGCAAAAGAAAAAAAAATTGTTTAAACTGAATTTTAAGAAACAAATCTAAAGAAAATTGATTTTTGGTGCATTAGTTACTAGTGCCAGTTAACTGCCGGTCTATTGTGATACTGCATTATCTTATTTTGATTATTTCAATCTACAGACAGCAGTAATTTCATTGTACCTTAATGTGCATACAATTATAATTATATATTTTTTAATTGGGCCTCCTTTTTTTTCTCTTGGTATGAATGCTTTCTTCAGATTGAAAATGTAAGTGTAACCCTTGTCAAATCCTTCATTTTTGCGCTGGGCAGTCATGAAACTTGCATTGCCATCAATCCAACATGTCATAAGTAACATAGTAGTTCGAGAAAATCAGCCACACCAAAAATATTTCCAATAAGCCAGTGAGCAAATTAATTTAATCATGCAGTCAGCTGGTATTTATGATTTCTGAAAGGTAGAATTGAACTTTCTTTTGTATTTTATGAGCTAATTTTCGCCATTTACTATTTCAGAATTTATTTAGTTAATCCATAAATGACTGAAATTAAAATGTTTTAATTGTGATATAAGTAAAATAAAATTGGAATGAGATCTATAAATTTGTGCCATGTTAACTCATCATTTCAACTTATTGATTATAACCACAGTAATGTTAAGTTTTAACAATGTCATTACGGCTTCCAAATTTAAATGGGGAACAAAAGAATTACCCTGGAGAAGCAAAATGTGGGGAATGAAAGAATTACCTTGGAGGAAACAGAAGCAAAACTAATTAATAGGCAATTACAAATAGTTTTCGGAGAAAATGTCACAAAACTTTTAGTACATAAAAATGAGTAGCAATTTTAGTAATAAATTTTTTTGGTGACGAGGCTCCAGCCAAATAGCCTCCTTTAGCATTTACCTGCCATTTTCAAAAAAATTTTAATACATTAGTTAATGAAAAGGTCATTCAAAGAGAAATACATATGCAATTTGGATGAGAGGGTTTTTCGCATATTCTCACAACATTAGGAATATTAAATTAATTTATTTCAAGTTAGGGATGTATTAATGTTAATCAAAAATATATTAGATTGAATGCTACGAGAATTTACTCTAATTTGGAGAAATTACATTTTCTGGCTCCACAAGTTAGGTACAGAAAGGATTGGCAGGATCTTGTATAAGTCAGTGAAAGGGTAAGTACGACAAAATATTTCACACAAATGTTTTGAAGGAGTTAAGATTACATATGTATTATTGAATTACGCCTAAAGAAGACTAGAAGGGAATATTGCCAGCATACAAGAGAAAACACGAGTAAAGAGTTTAAGCCCTAAGAGAAATGGAAAACATTGGTAGATAATGTATATTGTAATGATAATATTTATTGTTGGCATACTGACTGCCAAATTGCTTCAAATTTGGTGCCTTGTTTCTAATAAGGCACTTTCGATGTTCTTTGAAGGGGTTCCTGAGGAAAGGATCATACATTTCAAACTTGGCACTCTGGAGATGGTGAAGTGCAGAAAGCTTAGTAAAAATGTGTTGGATGTTTTGAAGGTTCGATTCAGGGTGTGCCAGGCAGTGGATGCAGTTGTAACCTCAAGTAAAAGCGAAAAAATTCGTAAAGAAACATTTGAGGTCGTCTGGACAGAGATAAGTGATAATCTACCTCAATACTCATTCTTTCTCCAAATAACAATGGTGTGTCGTTTCTTTTACAGAACACCCTTCTCTGATAAAAAACTGATAGAAGAGGCGATGTTTCATTGCAGCTTCTACTAACTGCTCTCCTAACTCATAAGTATTTCGCAGCCTCAACACTTGTAATTCATAATAATAATAATAATAATAATAATAATAATAATAATAGAATGTGTTATAAAACTACTGGATTATTAAATTAAAAACAAAAGGGATAAAAAATGTGCATATGATCAACTCCATTTTAAGAAAAGTTTCCAATATAAAACCTGCACTAGAAAAGTAGAAATTATAAAAATTTAAGAACTGTTTACCAATTTGAATATTTCCAAGACTAGAAAATCTAGCCCAATATCTCCCACCCATAAGCCAACGATATATACTACATGTATTCCTGAGACTGCAAACAAGGGACCATCCCAGCATGCACATTGAGACTGAGTAAACCGACGTAAAACTCCATCAGGATGACGGCTTAAGACAATACTTTGCCAAAAACACAATACAAGTTAGCAATTTCAGTGCACACAAAATACAATTGGAAATGTTGTTAATTGAATATTGTCTTAAGAAATGGCGACGGTGTTAAAAATAAGAGCTATATGAAGGCAACTAACTAAACTCTCTCAAATTTGTATTTGATCACACTAACACAGCCTACTTTGCCCAGAAAAAAAAATGCTAATAGCTTCAACAATCTCCACAACACAAAGTTCTGAGGTGACATTGTTCATTTGGCATTGCAATTCTGGAATTAGGAACAGCTCTGCAGTCAGCAACTAGATTCAATGGTGTTTGTTGGTTGGGTAAGGACCCCAGTACATGAGCGAGGGGTTGACAAGCATTACTTATTATTGCATGTGAATATAACACTTAGGTCTAAGGTAGATTAAACCATAACCTAAATATGCAAAAAAAATAATTTTTTAAAAAAATGAATATAACCTGCAAATTGAAATAAACAGATTTTAACAATGACTATAGCAAGAAAAATAACTTACAACTGTCTCCAGATGCTCATGAAACCAGAAAGAGCAGCACTCAAAGCAAAATTGAATAACGAGTTTGTCACCTTGATAAACTATCTGCCACTCAAAAGTTATTGAAATGATATTCACTAACCATAATTTTAGAAACAATTTAAGGAACAAAATTGCAATTGCACAACCCTGCACTCAAGCCAGAGACCACAACTGGGTGGTTTATAGCAGAGGTTCAAAATACTTCGGCCATACAAAACAAGGCACCTGCGCATGAGCGTCTTGTTGACACACAGTAATGTTCTATTTTATGTGAAACAGGACACCAGCCATTCCATATACGAGAATTGATCTACAACACACATTAATGCAACACTCGTGTGACAGAGGCCTTAACGACTATGGAAACC
The DNA here is from genome assembly GCA_017312745.1 of Gryllus bimaculatus. Taxonomy (NCBI): domain Eukaryota; kingdom Metazoa; phylum Arthropoda; class Insecta; order Orthoptera; family Gryllidae; genus Gryllus; species Gryllus bimaculatus. Next base: position 4,999,534 of record BOPP01000069.1, on the reverse strand, counting down.
TGATCATCCAAGGGATTTTCATAGCATTTAAACAAACTAAATTTTATGAATTCATCTTTAAGATGTTCCCCTTGCATAGTTGAGAAAATTAAATGTACACACGTGCTACAAGGATAGTGGTAAAGGATAATACTATTCAGGAAAAACATACAAAACCAAATTACAGAAGTATAATTATTTTATTATGACAAACTTTTTATTTGTATTTTATTATAAAGATGGACAAGATATTTGAAATAAGAGGCTATCATGTTTCATATCCTATCTAGTGCTTCCAGCATAATAATACTGTTGCCTCTGATCACCTGGAACAGTTAATAAGGATTCACATCATATCAATGGTTCAGAATTTTAGCAAGAAATATTCAATATGAAAGGTTTTCAATAATCAAATTCTCATTTACAACAGAAGCAGAAGTACTTACTACCATCCCAATGTTGTTCTTCGCTCCATCCTTACATTCTTCAACAGTTTCATCAACCACCAAATTCATGAACGGGTCAAACCCTCTCAAGATTCCACTTACATGCCTTCCTCCATTAAGCTTTACTAAAAAAGAAAAAATACAATTTAATAACATTTAAAAAATAGTACGGACAATAACAACACATACTGCCTGATAATTTGTAATGGTTCTGAAAATATTGCAACTTGTGTCCTAATAGTACTTCGGTTATCTTTTGAAAGCAAGGACAGAATATTGGAAAAGAAAAAAAGGAAAGATTGATTTTTGAAAATCAATTAACTTTATTAAATGGCATTTGTAATTTAGTGCATTGTTCAGAGATTGTATTAAAAATCACACCTAAACATTATTATTAGGCTATTTTTACTGAATTAAAAAGGGAAAATTTAGAGCCACTTTTTAGAAAAATTTGAAATGCTTTAAATGCTTCAAGTCAAGTACCTCCCAATAGCCTCTCTGGCAAAACTGCCCACACTTAGTTTATAAACAGCACCCAAAAGTTCAAGCGTTTGATTTTTATTAAAATAGGCAAGCAAATTAGCATTTACTCTGGCTGAAGTAGGGAGTGCAAAAAAGATTTAAATAATAAAAAAACATTTAAAAGAAATGATTGTAAACAATAACTCAAATGATTCCCATTTTTATTCTAACTAAAATTTACATTAGCACTTACATAGAAGGATTTTTTTTTAAAATCTTAATTGGGTATGACCACCCATTAGGACTACAAATGTTTTACTCATGACTGTCTCTACGAAATGCTTTAATGGACTCCCATTTAAATCTTAAAATGGCATCAATGAAAACAGAATTATGGGTTTCATTCTTCATACTTGTGTAATATCTGGCACTGAGAAGGGTACATTGTACACATAAGAGCTCTGTCCTCAAAAGTGATTGAGACAATATTAAAATATAGGAACAGATTCTTCGTGAGTGCACAAAGACAAATGGCATCCATTTAAAAAAATTCAAAAATCTTTACTGGTATCTTCTACATTCTCATTTAAATTATTAACCCCTCTCCCTGGAGCCTTTGTATCTACAGGAAGATAAAACAACCATGCCCGAGTGTTGTCCAGGTTTGCAGGTATGTTTCCAGTTTGACCGAGATCAGTGTGAGGACAAAACGAGGAAAAGAATGATCAGAAATACAATGGGGGCATTTTGCCAAACTTCTCATCTTGTGAGTATACTGTGATTTTCCCGACAGTTCCACGCAATCGGGAGTTTGAACCATAGTGACATTGTGATGTTCTAACTCCAGATTGGATGAAACTGTTAACAGCTGATACCAGCCAGGGCAGAGTTGAATAAATCAGAGTATATGTACTAAGTAACTTCCATTACTCACTTCTCCTGCCCATTGAAAGATTCTCTTTATAAATCACTATTCACCCCTCCACCATGGCATTCCCCTCAATTAGGAGCCAGTTTAAACTACTTCTTAAGATGTACAGTGTTCTCCACTTCAGCCATTAGGAGAGGGATTTATTTATTAAAATTGTTAATTGTATTAAAATTTAATATACGGTACTCCCTTAGAAAAGCGTTGCAGCAGGGCTTAAGCCCTAATTACTGTATGTGCTGTAATAAAAATGAATTAAACTTACGGATAGGCATGGTTCACCCTTCATATGCTTTGTCTTACTTTCAAAGGCAAGTTTTCTCGCTTCGCTCGCCCAGATCCAAGTCACGGCAAGGCTCAGGCCTTCGGCCCTTGCGTTCACTATAAACATACTCGAGTCTATCCAACACATAATTACCACTTCACTTTTATAAGACATCACTTTTCAAGAAAGCCTCCAGAATTCTAACTGCCTAGTTAAAGCCAAAACTGTGCTGAGTGTCAGTTTAAACGCCTTCCGTAAGTTGTACTGTATACTAGTCTTCAGCCAATTTATCAGCACGTTTATATAACTGCATATCGCAATCAGACCCATCCATCAGTTTATTTTAAAATTAACATACTTTAAATTATACAGCATTCCTAACAACATTTAATAAATATTACACACAATATGTTAATTGTGATTCATGGTATCGATGATTCACGCTACGCCAGTTTCCTTGTTGCCAGTAAATACTTGAAATAAATGTCTTAATTTACAAAAAAATATAAAATTTGATACATAACATTAAAATTTAAATATACTTACATGATAGTTTCTTGTCCATGAATCTGAGAACAAATTATCAAATTAACACAAGCGTTCAAGAAGGTACAAAATTATATCCACTCATGGTAACAAATCGGCAAAACATGTTTTTCTATACTCACTTCTTCAGTTCCGGTGGATGGGCTTTACTCATACTGAAGTATTCACACCAAAAAAGAAGATATGTAACCCTAAATCTCACTTCTCCAACACGTACTGTCGACACCGTGACCCCTAAATCACTTATCTCCAACTCGTATTCTGTCTATGCCGTAACAAATCTGCACTCCACGCGTCTTCAAGAATAATAATATTTCATCAACAATTTCCCCGGCAAACGTAAGGCAAACATCCATCCAAGGAGATTAAACTCGCTATACCTGCGCTATACCATATAATAATACAACCTCCTTGCATCCAACATTTACCAATTCACAACCGACCGAACAAATGACAAGCATTGAATTGGATTCGGACTTAAATTCTCTCTGCTGTAGAACGAATCTACCACGAATTTTCTGAAATCCACAATCACAAGCACCGTGTACTCGATACTGTCGTGAAAATGCGACATCTAGCGGCACATCCTAGAAAGACGCGAAATGCCGTGACTTATTCCATCGTCAAGACAGGCCTTGAGAGGCAGCTACATAAAAATCGCACTATAAGATATAGATTTCTACACCATGCTGAAACCACGCTGTCATAAATACTACGATCTCCGTGTTGACGGCGTAAAAGAATTCTCTCACACTGTGATAAATATCCACAGAGTATAAAGTGTACAGACATACTTATTTGTAATTAAAAAATTGAAATGAAATAAACTTTTAGGTCTTATCTCTTTGCGTTGCGACATGGTATATAATTGTTTGTTTTTTTTCTTAGCACGTGAGGGTCTGTCTTCACGATCTTACGATATTCGCGGTCATGCAGCTAATGTCGCATGATCGCATTCGTATCGAGCAGAGCTGGCGATCATGCGACATTTAGCGTCACGACCGAGGAAGATGTGAAATGCCGTGAGATATCACATCGTGAAGACAGACCCTCGCGCACGATGAACTAAAAGCCCAAATTTAAGATATTTCTTACACCGTGCATTAACGAGCTGATTCCACGCCGCGATATCTATGAACGAAATTCAAGAAGCATGTTCAGAATGACGTCACAACGTTTGGCGGGAAAGTGTTGGGTGGCAACCTTTGCTTCACGCGTAAGCAATTCCTAGAGGATTACTAAATTTTGAGCTGTATTGTGCGGTTGCTGAGGTGCATCTGTCTTATCGCATTTGTTATTTGCAGTATTTCCTTTCTTTTGGTTTATTTAGGTTGTAGCTGCAAATTTTGTTGACAAATTGAATTTAAAAAAGTACTATTTTATCAACACACGAGAAGTCGCTACCTTTTCTTTTTGAAAACGATTCGAAGTAAATATTATTAGGTTCTTAGCGATGATGCTAAGACCCTACTTTATAATAAAATGAAATGTATGAAACTTTTGGTTCCATGTATCCTTTCATCGGTTCTGAAAATTGCCAACGAATTTCGAGCCCCTTTGCTATTATGTGACTCCTTCCGTATACTTTTATAAACTGTTGGCATATTAGATATATATTTTTGAAATTCATTGAAATTACTACCACCGAAAGAAATATTATTTACACCAAATTTTAATAATCGTTTTGAAAAAATTCAGAACAATTATAAGCACAGTCTCAAAGATGTTCATAGTTTTTCACAGAGTGGGAGAGCTTTCAACATTAAGTTAATCACAATTTAATATAATGTAATTATTAATTTTTCAATATATTAATTTAAAAAATATATAGTTATTTTAAAATATAAGTAAATATTGCACTTTTATTCACTTTAAAAAATGTTTGCAGTTTCCTGTGCCGAATTCACATTTTGATAACTGATTTCAATATTCAAGTCTGGTCAGCTTTAATAATTACTTTTTCGTATAAGTACGTACGAGTGTATAAGGAGTAATGTATTATATACAAAGTTATGTAATGCTGTGGCCAAAAACGACAATTGTCAAAAGTAAAACGCATGTTGCGGGGCCTAGACGAAGAAAAATCGGATGTATGGTGATCCAAAATATAGTGAAATACTTATGCAGTATAGTAAAATAGTAATATACAGTAAAATACACGTGCAGTCAGAATCCGTGATTGGTGGTTCTTGATATTATACGCCTTGAGCCCCGGGATACCTACCCCCACTCCGTGGCCCACATTAGTTGAATGAAGAATAAATGATAACAACGAGCGTTGTAGACAAAATCTGATAACTGGAAATGTTCGCTACCGTGTAATAGAAAATATCTTATCTGGGCTGTCCGGGTGACGCCGCGTCGATGGCTGATGTGCCGACGTTTCGACCGACATGTCGCGGTCCTCTTCAGGGGCTGTACTGCAGCCTTGGCAGTACAGCCCCTGAAGAGGACCGCGACATGTCGGTCGAAACCAGTCGAAACGTCGGCACATCAGCCATCGACGCGGCGTCACCCGGACAGCCCAGATCATGACTCTGGCCGAGGAAGCCTACGACATCGATAGAATCTGTATAGAAAAACGAACTATAAATTTGATTAAAAATTCCTTTCGTCAAAATAACCAGAACTGCCCACACTTCTCGCAACTAGCGAAGCGAGGGCTCAAGAAAACGTGCGCGGATAATACCGAAAAATTGGTTTACGGTGAAACGACTGCCCAAGCGTTTGCCCCGTGAACAACACTAATGCCTAAACTATTCATAGGATTTTTTCCAAAATTAATATTGTTCGGTCGATCTGGCTCGATTAAAAACTCTGCGATTCCATGAACAATTTAAAATTTAGAGGGTAGTTTACATGAAGCGCCTGAATTCATGAATTCAAAATTTTCTCAAAACTGGCTCCAATGTTTTCTTTAAATTTCTTGTTTGAATAGAATTAAATACAATTGCAATGATGTCATATGTCATTTTCACTTTACACTTTGAATTTTCGAAAATTGCGAGAGTTTGAAATTTTCTGGACGTGTTCCTAGAACAACAATATTGTAGATAGAGATTTTTCCTCAAATGAAATTTCTTCTTTCATTGCCATTCACATTTGTTTGAAAATGTTATTAAACTTCGTGAAATTTTGCGTGAAAAAAGTGCGATCTAAATAAACAAAACAAAATAGGGTTAGTTACAACATTTATAACTTAACGGTTGGACCGATTTTAATTATCTCTGATTTGTCGGATTTATTTCTGCCCCAAATAGCAGAATAACTATTAAAATGTCAAAAAATAACAAAACTAAATGTTAATGTCAAATGCAATTTGAATACCCTTAGCAGGATTGTTGTCTCTATATCATTAAATAACTCCTAAACGAAACGTTCCAAGCCAAAAGTAAAATTTTAAAGCCGACCCCCTAAAAATAAATAAAAAACACAACAAAAAACCTGCTTATCACACCGTAATCTACAGGATGAGTATTCTTGAACATGCTATTACATTGGTGCCAGAGAGAGTGAGAGAAAGAGAACATGAAACTCGGAGTGAGCGAGATTGAGAAAGAAGTACGAGTGAAAAAGAATGAGAGAGAGTGTGAGGGTGACAGAGAGTAAGGGAGAGTGAAAGAGGTAGTGGGGGAGAGTTAGTGATAGGGAGAGTGAGAGAAAGTGGGAGGGAGAACGAGTGACAAAGAGAGTGATGAGAGAGGTTGTGTGATAAAGAGAAAGCGCGAGGGACAAGGAGTGAGAGTGATAGCGTATGAGAAAGAAAGTGAAAGATATTGAGAGAAGGAGAGAGAGAGAGAATGAAAGAGTGAAAGTTAGTGAGAAAGTAAGAGAGTGAGTGGGTGAAAGTGTAAGAGGAAGAGTATGAGAGAGAGTGTGAGAGTTTGACAGAGTAAGAGAATGAGTGACAAAGAAAGTGAGAGAAAAAGTATGTGAGAATGAAAGTGATACTGAGTGAGAAAGGGTGTGTGAAAATGACAGAAAGAATGAGTGAGAGTGACAGAAGGAATGAATGAGAGAAAGAAATTGAGAGTAAGAGAGTGAGAGTGAGGGATAGTGAGAGAGGGAGTGAAGGAAAGAGTGAGAGTAAGAATGACTGTGAAAGTGAGAGAGACACAGAATGAGAGTGAGAAAGGGTGAGTGATAGAGTAAAAGCAAGAAAGAGTGAAGGAGAGAGGGAGTGAGAGTGAGGGAGAATGAAAGGGTGAGAGTGAAAGATTGCGAGTGTGAGACAGACTGAAGGAGTTACTGGGAGAGAGTGAGAAAGAGGGTGAGAGAGAGCTTGTGAATGAGATACAGAGTATGAGAGAGTGATAGTATGAGAAAAGTGTGATTGTGACAGAAAGAGTGAGAATAAGAGGATTAGGGAGAGAGAGAGAGGAAGTTAGTGATATTAAGAGCGAGTTAGATTGAGAGAAAGGGCGAGAGAGAGATGAAGAATGAGTGTGAGAAAGGGGGAGTGATAGAATAAGAGAGTGTGTAAAGAAAGAATGAAAGTGAGAGTGAAAGAGTTGAGGGAGAGCAATTGAGAGTGTGAGAGAGATTGGGCCCAATTTTTTTTGTTAAATTGTGGCAGGTATAGTGTTAAATGTACTGTATAAGATTAGATAAACTCCATTTCACTGTTTTCTTTTCTATTTTTCCCAAAATTACACAAATGTAGTTTTTTGGAAAATTTCTCATCGTTATTACCAGATATTTTTTTATATTATATTTGTAAGTAGATGTGCTTCAAACGATTTAGAATGAAAATTCTCGGAAACTTAAATATCATCCCTGAAAATGTGCTTCTAATTTTTGATTTAGAAAACTGGTCAAACATTTTCTGAAATTGGATCGAAATTTTTATATGAAAAATAAGGACAAGGTTTTACTCATCTGTAATATTCTTGCAGTCATATTTTAGTTCAACCAACAGGAGACAGAAATATTGAGAAAGTGTTCTTTGGGATGTTGCCCAAATGTGTAGCTGGGAGAAAACCAAAAAGCTAGTCCAGACCAAAGGCATTAAAAAACTAGTAATATGCCAAAGTCTGTGCCATTCTGGAGCACTAGATTTTTTGCACGAACATGAAATTTTCGAAATACATCCAGTAAAAACTAGTAGACTGATGCATTAGAGAAAATATATCTATTTATTTAAATAAGCAGTCTTAACCATTTCACACTAACCACAATTATCTCAATTTCTTAATTTAATGACGTAGTAAGGATTAATAAATATAAAGGTTTTCTTTGTAAAATGATCTATTCTGTGTATGTTGGCATGTCAGCAGTACATTTCTTCTTTAGATAAGTCTTATTTGCATCATTCTTCTTGACCATTCCTGTCTCTCACTGATTTGAGGGTGTGGATTATGGGCATATAGTGGCTTATCCTATTGTTGTTAAATACATTTTGTACATATATCATTAGCTGACATGAGTTCCACTTAACATTGATTAAAATTGCTTTTTCACCAAGTACTTCTTAACAAATAATATCTGCATATTCCATATGAATTGTGATTCTTTACATACTTGCACTCTTTGGGAGACATTTCTTCACTTACTTTACATTTTTTCCGAAAGTTGTAGGGGAACTTATACAACCCTACATTTTGTTTGTTTCATTCAATACACTGTACTGTGCAGTGTAGCTGTAGGATTTTGAAAGCTATTCAATGTGGCAGCAAAATATTTTAAATCTTTTTTGAATTTTTCATATGCAAGAAAGAGTACAAGTAATAACTAGTTATTAGGGAGAGGCAAAAGGATATTGACTACATGGAATTGTTAAAACAGTGTCAAGATGGATATTTTTTTAGGTGCTTTCCAATAGGGATGGTCTGAACAATCAAATTGTCAACATGACACTCATGTGAACATTTTTCTAAATTTAGACAGTTTCATGCACCCTGCCACTCCTACTGATATTGCCCATTGCATTAGAAATTGTCAACCAACATTTTCTAACAAAAAGTGACAAAAAAGTTGTCCTCTATTGGGAAGTGTTCTCACAAACTCATATTTACTGCCTGATTATCAACAAACTGAGATTGTTGGAACACTTATATCATACAACTTCAAATTGACTATAACAAATCTGTAAAAATAGCCATATCAAATGAAACATGAGGTAGAAGAAATTGGAGTTTGGAAGGGTTTTGTATGAGTATGAACTAATAATTTAAATACTTTTAATAAGAAAACAATGATATTTACATTTGATTAGGTTTTTTTGATAGATCTAATAGTCATTTATACGACCCCAACCAAGCCTATCTTTCTTCATTTCCTCCTTCAGCCATGATGGTATTTTATGATCAATAGGGTGAGCATTAGGAAAACGTAATGGTGTTGGAGGTTTCTCAAATGGATGTCTGTTCTTAAATTTTTTCAACAAATATTCTTTTGCAATAGCTTTCTGATCACGATATTTATCCTGGTAACTGTAAAATGGAAAAGCAAATGAAATAAAACCATAAGCACATGAAAATACAAACTAAATAAGTCTATGTTTCTTACGTATTAAACGGTTTCCTTTTTGGAAACCACTCTTGTGGAGCAATGTAAGGCTCTGGAAAATCATATTCATATTGAGGTTCTTTCATTTCTGAAATGAAAAATATTTTTATAGTAGACATGATTAAAAACAAAGTATAACAAATAAACTAATATTTATGTTAATTTAAAAAATGAATTTACGCAAAACATTGTGGTAAAAATCGGTGAGTGATGGATCCCAGTCAGTTTGAAAAAACGCAAGACCTGCTGGAGTAATGTCCTTTTGATGTTGTCTATAAAAATCTTCAGTTTTGAAGGTGCGTTTACTCAACTGCAAACTGAAAGAAGTGGACATTGATTCCAAACTTCTCTGACTTAATTTACAGTAAATAATGTGTTGAAAATCCTGATTTTTAATTACCAAGGTATATCTTTTTTCATGGATGAATAATCAATTTTCTGGTCTTGCTTGAAGAGAATGAAAATGCATCTCTGATACCCTGTACCAAATGCAGGGAAAGGCTGTAGATAATCCCATATAACATCTCCTTTGTTTAAATTGCAACCTGGAATATTCCCTCTGAAAATTCAAGAAGTCATCATAGGTATATATGGAGGATGAACCTGATAATACAAAAGAAAAGGAAGAAAGAAAATGGAAAAGATTAAAATAAAAAATAAAATTTGCTGTGGAAGAGGCAATAGGTTATAAACCAAAGAAGAGCAAAAAGTGGCTATGCACCTGGAACAATGAGATTGCAAACTAAAAGAATTAATTGATATTCTCCCCCATACGTCACATACATTTTTTACTGTTTTTTTGACTAAATAAAGCTAAAAAGCCTATAACACATGTCTAGGAAAAAGAAGTATTACAAATCATATACATCAACTACTATGTGCACAGGTGAGAAGAATCTCAAGGAAAATGAGAAGAAAAATGGAACAAATTCATCAAAACAATAAAAAGAAATATACCGTGTTTTTACAAATACAAGTCGAGATTTTTCAGAAATATAAGTCTAAAATGTGGGATCGTCTTATATTCACAGATTAAGCCAAGTCGGTTATGGTTTAAGTTTTTACATTGCCGTTCCATGTAACAAAAACTCATAAATGTTGAAGCAACAATAAACTGAGAAGATGGTAAAAAATACCACACGTATACGCACCGTATATCAGTACCTTCATAATTGCGTTTATATTCTCGGCATCCACCTCGAATTTGAGGGCATTCAGCCCAATATTTTTGAAATGACTGTTAAGAGAGAATTTCAAAACGAATGGGATTGTATCAAATAAAACATAAGATGAGAATGAATGCCGAAATATCGTTACACAATGTGGGTTCGACTCCCGGTGAATGCGAATGTGTGTTTTGAACAATTAAAGAAGCAGAAGCTATCAACAAGTGCGGTACGGATAGAAAATCTGCGACACACATGGGAATGTGAAACATCTGATGAAAGACCATGTACAACTGCAATTTAGTCTGCAAAACTTGCAGAGGGGCTTAAAAAGTAAGATGTTGCAGCATGGAAGGAGCACCAAAAAGAAATAAACATGGATACATGGGAAGATGATGAAAGTTCTGACAAAAACAAAGATTACGATTTTAAGGAATAAGAAAATGATAGTTCAGCAATAAGCCTTAACGTTCTCATCAACAAGGCAAATTTGTAGTAAATAAAACATCTTGCAATTTCATTTTGACTAATTAATAAGGAGTTAAGAAATTAAAATATTCTCAGGAGACCTCTTCGAAATTAGGGGATTATCATGTATTCAGAGTCGACTTATACTCAGGTAAATACGGTAACTAAAGAATAGGTTTCCAAATACTAAAGAAACTTAAAATGGCAAAAAGTCACCATACTTACGAATAAACTAGAAGAAATATGGATAAAACTATGAAAACTTATGGCAGAATGAAGAGGAGGACACACAAAGCGACATCGAAACAGAAACAAGAAATAACACACCAGCTATAGAAATGGAAGAACTAGAGAAGATAAAGAACACTAATCCGAAAAGCCCAGGATCAGCCAATGTAAAAATAGAATTAGTGGAATATGTAGCGAAAGAACCCCCCAAAAATTATTAGAAGCTTTAAATGAAATATAGATAGAACTAAAAACCCAAATAGAATGGCAAACCAGACTAATTATGACCATACATACAAAGGGTCGAAAAAACTAATGCGAAAACTATACAGAAATTACCATGCAAACCACAAGTTACAAAATATAAGTAAGTATACTGAAGAACAAACCAACAGAATACATGGAAAACAATCTTGATGAAGAATATTGTGGTTTTAGGAGGGGCAGATGCACAATTGCTGCAATGTTCATGGTGGAACAAATAATTAAGAGAGGAACATATTCTTTCAACATTCCTTATATTTTTAGATCAAGAAAAAGCATATGACAAGGTGGAAAGGAAGAAACTTTGAAAGATACCAAAAGAAGAAGCACAGAACTATCACCTCAAACGCAAGAGAAAGCCAACATCTAGAAGTAAAGGTTAAAATACTAAGGTTGGATGAAAGTATCTCCAAAGCAACACCTACAAATGTAGGACTATGACAAGGATGTACACTCTCCCCTTGCTTATCAATATAGTACATGTGAACCATATTATGAAAGAAAGGAAGAAACAAAGACAAGGAACAACCAAGTAGTACTGACTGCAACAGAAGATTAACTTTAAAAAGTAGCATTCAGACTTAAAGGAATTCAAAATGAAAATATTAATAGTTAAAGCCAAGGCAATGGGAATATCAAGAAAAGATTTCTGCAGAGTAAAAATTATAATAGATAATCAGATAACTGAACAAGTATCAAATTTCACATAAGTATGCAACAAGGTATGATTACGTGGAAGTTGAGACAAAACTGGCAAAATTTAACAAGATCAATGTTTATATAAACAGACACTTCAAAACATAAATAACATAGTGGCAAAACCAACCCTACAATATGGCAGTCAAACAGAGACAGCCCAAATGAGGTATCTGAGAGCAGTACCGCGAAAAGACAAAACAAGAAACAAAATAATACAGAAAACACTAAAAACAAAGAATGGGGTTACTGAAATGGATAATTATCAGGCAAAATGGCAAGAACACGAAAAAGAATGAAACCAAGCAGACTTTAAAGGATGGTAATGAACTACAGACTAAAAGGAAATAAGAGAACCCAGCAGACCAACGAGATGGAGGGGAGGACCAGGAACGTCTTAACTAGTGTAGAATACTGGAAATAAGGAAGAGGTCACAAGACCTAAAACTTAATATATTGATGATGATTATCATTGGTATATTATTTGTATCTTAATGCTATTTAAGAATGTCTCAGAATAAATGTTACAAACTTCTAGGGCATGTAGAAGAATTGAAAATGAGCACTTTTCACCAATGAACATGTAGTGGAAAATTTAATGTTACAGAGTTATACATATGATGTTTATGAAGACGCTTGATTGTTAGGCAATCCCACGCACAAGGACCTTAGCAGCTACATGAAATCTCCTTGATTGGGTCAGCACCTGACCTTCACAAGAAGATGTCATTTTTAATTTTTGTTAACAAATTTGTTACATCTTTGCTGACATAACACTTCTCTAAACCCTTGCTGGGCATTGGGTACATCGAGAAAACCTCTGCTATTATCTTTGTCAAGTCTCGCCATGTCACAGTCAGTGTCTTTTATCTCTTCGACTATGCGCTGTTAGATCCAGGGTTTCCTATATAGTCAGCCAACCACAAACCCACAAGGTCTCAAATTCTTCCATGACTTCACGGATCATAGTAAATGAATTCAGCTAGCGATGCCAGCTAGAAGTTTCTAATAATCAAGGGCAAATTGCACATGTGTAACTCCCTCACATTAAATTTCTCTCCACGCATTAATTGGCAAGAAATGATCATTTTTGACACCTCTATTTTCTCTATTAGTTCAAAACACTTATTCTGACACACTGTTTTTAAATATTTATCCCTTACAAGGTACATCTCATTCATACATATATGTATAAATACTAACATAAACCAAAGTACATATTCTGCATTTTCTTCCGTAAAATGTCCATCTGGATTGGTAAGAATCAGAGTCCACAAAGTGTTTGGATCCGATTTATATTGGACTTCAGGAGGTTTTGATGCCTGGAAGAGAGAAAATTAAGTGTACTAATTGTTGCAAATTTGAAACTTTCATTTACAATATTATGTACTGAACTATTCAATTTGTTTTGTTATTAGAAACAGTAAATTATTTAAATATCAGTATGTATGAACATGTGTTAAGAGAGATTTTTGGTTGAACTAATCTCATGAAAAGTGGGGTTTCCCATAAAGGGACCACAAATGGAATGGAATGTTTTTTGGAGATAACTGAAAAGAAAAAAAGAAGATAAGAAAAAGGATTTACTGACAATCAACCTGGAAGAGATTGGATTCAAGGAGTTCATGTGGACATGTTCTGTATGAAAGGGGTCGTGGTTCATGACAAATAAGAAAGATTCTTGTCTTTCCTTGAGGGTGTCTCCAACTGATACAAAACAAATTTTGCTTCGGTAAGTTTTATATATTTATTTCAGTGTGTTTTTCAAAATGTTCAAGGGAGGATGAAGTACACTCTCCTTCTGCTTCCTCCCATTCCTGACCCCCCCCCCCTCCCTCAACACTCTTGCCCTTTCCTTCTCCATCCCCTCCACTGCTCATTTCAGTAGGGTGCATTGTGTCCTCTACTTTAACCCGGAAAACAATTGTAAACCTTACTCTAATCTGATACTTCCGTTTGAAAGATTTTACAATATTACAGAAAACAAGGATTACCTCACTTGGTTTAATAACATTTCCCCGATAAACTGGATGGTAGAGATCACCGCTTTTGTAGTCAATGTCCAGGGGTTTTACAGGATAAAAATAGGCATCACCAAAAAGATCCTGAAATACTCCATAGTGCTCTGCTATAGTTTTAATGTGAAATGGGGCTCCTGTTGTTTTCCATGTTTCTTCCACAGCCTCTAAGGGTATTTCCACTGTAATGCAGTATTTCTGTATTAATGAGTTGGAACCTACTCTCAGTAATTCTAAATATTTACTGGTTAAACAGAAAAATCCATTCACTCACCTGACATAAACTACAATATTATTCATAAAATTACCACCAAAAACAAAGTTAATAAGACACTACATGGCACTTAGTCACATAACAAGAATTCAATAAACAAAGGCAAAAATTTACACAGGCATAGTCTATAATTTAACTTACATTTTTGAGTTCTGGCCAAATGTTCCAGTTCCTTACTACATCGTAACGCTGCCAATTCCTTTCGCACACTTGATGCTTTTGGTGGTAGAGGTGGTTTGAAACCAATATTTACCTTGAAGTGCAGAGTAGGATCTTTGTAATTTAACTCTGTTAATAAAACAGTAAATGTTAGTAATAGTTGAACATCTTAGTTGTTTCACCACATCCAATTGACCACAGACCTGCTAGTCTCTGTTCCAACGATCGGGCAACACCTGGAGGTTTTCCTACCAAAAAGTGACGATACCTCACTAGTGGAACAGCACATTCATAGTATAATAGTCTTCCTAGAACTGAAGTCATGTTCTCCACTTATACTTAGAAATATTTATTCAAAAAGAACTTGCTTAAACATTGAACACAACCATATAAACTGAAAGCCAAAAAGGAGTTTTGAATTACAGCATCATAGTAAATACACACACAGTATAAACCTCACACTGCTATCTAATAAATTATCCTTGGAACATAAAATAGTGAACAAAAATTATGTTTCCAAATTAGGAATTAAAAGGATAACGTTTTGCTATTAAGGACCCATCTCAATCAGGATTTTCATCTACTTCTCCTGATCAATTGACCAAATGCTGATGACCCCTTGCTTTGCTTCTGGGTATAAATGTAGGTTCGCTATGTGCACTTCTTATTGAGCTCTACAGCTACTTATGGTAGGTGTACATGTAGGGGTGAGAGTTGGTTTTTATTTTTATTAGCAATAACATCAAATCAAATTTTTAGTTCGGTTACAAATGCCAAGTTTTATATAACTCAGGGACGAAAATTTCTTGTTTTCAGATTTTTCTAACCACACATAGTTGGTACTTTTAATTACCATTTAACTGTTATTGTAAAGGGGTGAGGAAGAGCTCAAGAAAATGTGCGCAAGGAATACACCTCCCCCTTAATTTGACGAAAATAAATTACATCAACTAAAAATCAAAGGTATACGAAACCTATTTGGAACAGCTAAACGTTTATTCTTCTTCAGCATTCATGTGATATGCCTGAAACTAAAATGTGTTATTTACACCATGGACTACAGGTCATAAAGTAAATAACACTTTGATGTTGGTAACAATTTTTTGCAGCAGAAAAGTGGACAAGTGAGAATCGGTGTACAGCACCAACCTTGAAATATTGAATGTATTGAGAGTTTCATTGGAAGTATTTGTGAGGCTAAATACAATTGGTCGAAATCTATACTAAACGAAAATTAAAGCATACTGTTTATCTCTATCATTTCTATTCTAAACTGGGAAGTTAAGCGTCATCGAAGCTAGAATCCTCCTTTGTACACATTGCACCAGCGTTGTAATCTGTTTCCTCCACTAGAGATTTAGTTCCGAATAACCCGCTCGAGTGCGCTGCTTACGGAGTCGGCTTCTGATGTTCTCCGTGTTTGCTGACCTGCCAGTCTGTGGATGGCAGTGGTTGTCTGTGTTGCGTATGTTTATTTGAGTGCTCGTGTGGCTATTTGTTTCGGAATGTTGTGAAGCTGTGTTTCCGCTTTTGTGTATTTGTTTTGTAGTGATGAGTGCTCCTTAAGTTGACAGAAATATCCAATTGTGCCTGATTGAATGTGGAAGACCTGCAATGATTTCCCGCCGAAACTATTTTTTTTAGTATGATGCGAGGTGTTTTCATTGAAGATACCTTGGCCGAAAGAATCCAACTGAAGTGTCACCATTGAGGGGTAACACTTGTTCTACTAAATTTTACTATTAGATACCTGTAGGTACTCTCAACTACATAATGTATCCAGGTTCATTGTTGAATTAATTCTGAAAATTTCCTGAACGAAATCATTTTTGACAGAGTATTCATTATTTTTTTTGTTAAAACCATGTGTTAGGCAAAGTTATTTACAAAACTAAAGGTGTAACGGTATACATGCAAGTATTCTGTGAGAAGGAATTATAAATGAGCAAAGAAATTTGTAATGCGCGTTCCTTTGTTTTGAATACTTTGTGTTCAACATTTTTCGTGCTCATGAAACTACGTTTGAATGATTATCGATAATCATTGGACAGTTTCCTCGCAAGTCATTGTAACATTCATTATTACTTGCCTTTGGGGAAAAATGTATTTCATGTTTAGTTTTCTGGGCGCTGCAGTGGACAAAATTTGTTTCGAAGAAGTTGCAATGCTGTAAAGAAAATAGCTGCCAAATGTTTTGATACAGTATCGTGGTCGTAAATTTTGAACGAATGTTTGTGAATAAATTGTGACAAGACATGCGGGTATTATTTTCAACATCAAATATTATTTGTTTTGGCATATTAGGTAGGTAATGTCACATAAATTATTGTTTACCAAACACAAAGAATCTTCAGTTGTGTTGCTAGTTGTAGATACCTGCGATAACCACTGTTGAGTATAAGCGCATCGTCTTCTGGGAAGGACCCTACACCAATAAACTCCGTGGCTGGTCGCCTAGCGGTTGAATGCTCGTTTGTGATTTGTATTTATTAGTTTATCAAACCTTGCCTATCTCACAATAATAATTACACTCGTTAATTCCGCACCATTTTGTGATAAGGTATTTACGTTCTAAGCCTTTTTGTAATTTTCTTAACTGCGTATTTTGAACTTCCAGTTTCCCGAAAATGACGGACTTGCTGATCCAGTCCGTGTCCTCGCGCGGGGAGACGTTTCCCCGTGCCCTGCTGGAGGGGTGCAGGCCCCCGGGGGTACCGCGCTACAGCCGCTCCGGGGACAGAGAACTGGGAACGGAACTGAAGCACAGCAAGAGCGACGATCTCGTCCTGCAAGGAGGGGCGCTGACTTCGCCCACAGATATTCAGCATATGCGATGCGATTCGCCGATACCGAAGACTGCTTGTGTTGTGTACGAAGATGATCTGGTGTCGACCCACGTTTTACCGAAGGCCAAGTATTTCAGTGACAGTGAAACGGAAGTGGATGTGCGGCCCAGTAACTCCGAGAGGCAGGCGCGGAAAATATCGGGTGACTTTTCCGCGGAAGGCCCGAGAAGTTCAACGCGTCATGTGGGACTGTACGATCGAGTGGACCCGGAAGACAGCATTCGTGATATGATTACCGAAAATGATTTCTACCGGTAAGTGATTCTGCTCCATTTTGAATTCTTCCGTGATTATTTAATGCCAAGGCCAGGGTATTTAAGGCTTAAGTAAAAATATAGGTCAAAGGATTCTTTTTTTAAATATTTGATTTTTATCCTCCTAAACTGTAAAAAAAGTGAAGTAGAGAAAACGGTACACACTAGTGACGCGAGCAGTAGATGGGGAGGGAGAATGGGAGGCAGTAGAATGGCTGTTTCCTTACGCCTTCCCTGTAACATTACGAAAAGCGTTCTGAAATAAATGAGTAAAAGTTTCATATCAGTTGGAGATGCCCTCAAGGCAAGAATCTTTCATAATCACCTTGTTTCTCGCGATCTATGTTCCCTTTTGCACACATATGAACGACTTCTTTCTTACTGCAATTCACTCGAAGCCATCACACCCTACTTCTTCCATTTTTACTTAATATTTATTCCACTTGGCCAAACTCGTAGAACACCTGTACTTTGTACACGTAAACCCTGACGCAATCTATCCATAGTTCTGAATCCACTTAATTGTCAAACCTCTTTCAGCACCACATATTAAAACACATTCCATTTCAAATATTCCATTCCAAACCGTTGTAACACAAACGCTCGACAATCGGAGGCACAAATAACAAAGAATCAGAAGAGCGAAAGGAAGGTATCTATTCGATAGGAACTTGGTACATTGGCACCTATCTTGTCATACACAAAAAATCAAAATAAAACTGCAAAATTACCGCAATGCAACTTAGGTTCATCATGCAGAATAGTTATTAACACGTATGGCGCTCTGACAAAGTACGAAGACGTGAAATGACGTTACGAAGAAAGTAACTAATCACGAGGCTTTAAAAGTATTTTGGTAGTATACCTTTTAATATATATTGACATGGAACGCGGTTTGATTATGATGTGTCATTTTATTTATGTACATTGTTCACTACCCCTGCCATTCGAAATAACTAGTGTTTGTTCACAAGGGACAGAAAACTTCTTTACATCGGTCCAGAGGGCACTGCTTTAATGCCAGGCTACGGAAATTTAGTGCCATTCACAATTATTTTGGAGGATCACAGTACGTAAGCACAAGACATAACGCGCATCGTGCGTTTGAAAACCATGATCGAACCGAACGATCTGCATTCTATTATTATCCCTTTTAAATCATGAACAATTAGGTCGCAATCGAATGATTTCAGACCTTAACCTGCTAGCTATCAAGTACCATCCACCCCCCTGCGAACGTAGTAAACATACTAAAATTATCCGAATATGCTTCTAGGAACAATGTTATTTCAGTATTGTTTTGAATGAATGCAATGTTGCGTTACATCGCATCCGTCTCGATGATAACTCTTCGTGTTTCTTGTTGATATGCGCGCTTTATTCTGAAACAAAAATAATTGATTCTAAAGCCTGTCGGCGCTCAGAATTGTCTGAAACGCGACAGAATTGGGTAGAATAAGCTTAAAAGTAAGGATAAAGCTCTTCACGTTATTTACTGATTGTCTTTTATCCTTATTTTAAAAACAGAAAATTAACGTTTTACAAATTGTATATTACAAATATTTTATTTTTTGACATAAAACTTCTATTCGAAATACAATTTTATGACTAAAAAAGACCAATTACAAGCTTAGTCGTTAAATATACAAACAGAAAATAAAATAATAATTTTAATACGTTATTTACTGGTTGACTCACGTTTTCGAGAAATGTTTTGGCCCAGAGATTTCGACGTACTATCTTCGTCAAAAAACGCTTTTAATTTCTGTTTTCAGTAGAAAAGCAAATACTAAATCGTCATTCTGCCAAAAGGCAATACAAATTACGAAATGTATTACGCCGCACATCAACGTTGCCACTTCTGAGACGGAGTCGTCCTGAAAATGTTGAAAGGAGACCCGCAACTAATAGCATCATTTATTTCTCTTTGTTTAATCCCTTACTCTCCCTTTTTAACCTGAAAATTTGGGAAATTGTTATAAGGTATTTGGGGAAGTGGCTTTGTCATTTGGCAACTGTGAATGATTTAACATCAATGGCATTTATTAATTGTTTATTAGACTTATAATTTAGTTGCTCTTGTATTGTGTGTTCGTGACCCGTGGCAACAGTACTGCCGAACAAAAGCACCCAAAATGATTTTCTAAAAAGTCAAAAAGGAGCTCAAGAACAAATAAAATACTTTCGAATACATTTCAGCAAGTAAAAAAAAAATTAACAACATTCTTCACAAATACTACAATAACGTAGTGTAGAATATTCGTACAGTACAAGTTGTTGATTACAAAGAACTTCATTGCTCTTCCATAACACAACGGCGTGAATAGCAGCTTCCTCCTTGGAGGTGGAGCAGTGGCGTTGTATGCAGTGAGGCACTGAGTTCAATGCGCAAGGAATGGGAATAGGGGACTAACAAAATCAGATATTTGCAGTTTTTAGTCGAAATCAAAACGATTTCATTGGTTAGGATTTTTCGGAGTTCCTTTGACCGGGAGAGCTGGCTCAGGGTATCACCTGATGTCACTGCAGTACCTCTGACAGGGAGGTCGTAGGTTTTGGCTCCATTTGGCAGGACTTTGGACACTAGGTCGAATTCAGCCGGTCTCTGAATGAGAATTCTACCGTCTGGCTGCTTTTGATAGTTTTCCGTGGTTTCTCCGCTCAACATCAGGCGAATACAGGACAGTACCCTAACAACCTGGCTACGGGCCGTGCGCGATCTTCTGGTTGAAGATACCTTGTATGAGAAAAACCGCTAGTCGACAGGTAAGTCGGCACCGTATCTCATCATCTGCGAAGGAAAAATCATCCTCCCACGAGTAAAAACATGCACTACACTTACCGGTCTATAAATGATCGTAGCAATTGATGCGTCAGGAATCACTAAGCAATCAATGAAACCCAGTTCCGTAGTATCTAACGGAACCATAGACTCCTCTCTCATGCCTGGAAGCTGCACAGTTTTTTTCTATAAGATGCTGTTCTACATAAAACGTTGACTATTATTATTATTATTATTATTATTATTATTATTATTATTATTTACGTCAAAAACATTTAAAAACTGTGTATGACGTGCTATGGGGAGAAGTTAATTTGAAGTTACATTTATGTCCAGAAGCAAAACAAGGACTGGACGAAAACCTGATCAAAATGGGGGTCATTGACCAGAAGCTGAAGTACAATTCTTGTTAAAGGTTCTTTACAATTATACAATCTAAATGATATGTAATACATTAAACGTCATTTTAAAAGTTAATATTACTTTCTTTTGGTTGCTCATTATTATTATTATTTATTAATAATAAACTAAGATCCCATTAAGGGAAAGGGCCTCTTGCCTTTTGCAGGAAATGCTGAATAACGTGAGAGGGTGATGATGAGGGGTGAAAGGGCTTGGATGATGATGGTGGGGTGGTGAGAGGTGATCGTGAAGCATCCCAGCAAACGCCTTATGACCAAGGGAAACCGCGCAAAACTCCGGGGATTGAACCTGGACCTCCCGATAGCGAAGTCAGCGCGCTACGCACTGACCCACTTCACTCGGTAATCTCTTTCTTTCTTACCCTCTCTCTTTCTTTAAGAAAAGTCGCGTTAGTTACACCATTTATGACTCAAGAACGGCTGAACCAATTTTAATTATCTGTGATTTGTTGGATTCATTTCCGCCCCGAATAACGAACTATTAAAATATTTAAAATAATCACGAAAAGAAGAACTAAACTTAATATTCATGTCAAATACAGCCCGCAACACACACGATTTTTTGACTTTATATCGTTAAATAATTCCTGAACAAAGCATTGTAGGGCATTAAAAACTAAAATTTTGAAGCCTCAAAGAAACGTTTCTTACACCGTATTCCGATGGATGAGATCTTGAACATTATTTTACATTTGCGGTGGTCCGCTGCTTGTCGATATTATCCCACTGGCTCAGAGACTTGCAGAATCTGCAACTAAATGACAGAGAATAACGCAGAGAGAGAGACAGAGCGGGGTCGAGGGAGAGACGAAGCGAGAGGGAGAAACAGACGGAGAGAGCGAGAAATAGGAGAGACGGAGAGGAGAGAGAAAGATGAAGGGCAAAACAACTGCCGGGTTTCGATAGTTAGTAATATACTCGTTCGAAATATGTCATAATATATATAACAAAATTTCTGGCACCACTGTAATATTTTTGAGCAACACGAGCAAAATAGTAGTTTTTCTTTCCTTTTTGCATTTATTTTGTAACTTACAATTTTCGAAAGTTCAGGTACTTAATGCGCCATTTTTAAATACTCACTATTGCCATTTTTATAAGCATACTTAGCAATATCCGATAAAAAATTAAAGAAAAATGTTGTAGTCATTTTTGAGAAATTGAAAAACTTTGAGGATTCATGCAAAGCACTTCCAAAAATTAAAATGTCCGTTTCCGTGACAACTGCGAGAATGATAGGGGAATATCAATTTTCATGAAAATCCCACGTACGGTTTAGCCGCTAGCATTGTTCACAGACTGCCGTATTTCTATAAACCAATTTTTCGGGACCCGGGACCCGTAATTCGTGGTTTTAGTAACTAAATATTCCTACATGGTGTTTTGAAGGTAACAAGAATTGGTAGTATAGCGCATACTTTGTCGCATTCTTTGTGTAATGGCTGCTCAATATTATCCTACTACAAGAACCTGCAAAAGTGTTTCTAATCAGCAAACACTTTTTCTACGCTCCACGACTGTGGTCACCGTGTTAACTCAGAATGTGCTTCAGCTTCAGCAAGGTTCCTGTCAAGCATCTCAAAATTGCGCATTTTCAGAAACGTTCAAGCGAATTTTTCTCAAAAACCGCTCAATGATTTTCATCGAAAATGTACATTTTGGACCAGGTTTTACTCCTTTGTAATATTCTTGAAGTCATAATGCAGTTCTATTAGGGGGGCGAGAAATATAGAAAATGTGAATAAAGTCCTTAAGGCGGCAATGTGTGTCAGCTAGGAAGAGGGTGGAGCAAACCAGAACAACTAACGTGACGAAAAAGAAAAGAAAACTAACGAGAACGAACAGAGCTTGCCCCGGCTTGGGCAGTGGCTCGTTGAGGGAGATAACCTCGCACATTTCTTTTCGCTAGATCCGAGAGGAGTTTAGGGGTTACTGCAAGACTATTGTATAAAATCTTTAGCCCGTTTTTGATGCAAAAAGTTACAATTATCCGGGAACGAAAATTTGTTTTGTCAACTCTAGTTACTCTTTTATTATTAATAAGCTAATATGGACAATGGAGTGGGGATAGATATTCCGGGGCTCTAGAAAACTTGCGCTTGGTACACCTGGATGAGGAAATCTGTCGTATCGGTCGGCACCAGATCTAATCATAGAATTATGGAAATCCCGTCTCCGCGAGTGATACAACATTCACAGCTCTAACGGGTGTAATAATTGATTATTTCGTATTCACGGGTACGGCAATGGCTGAGGTCATTAGTCCCGTAAGTGTCGTGTATGTATTTTCCTCGAGAGGTGGCGGGGATCTCCCTCGCTGGATGATTAGATCCGGCACCGGCCGTCAGCTTACTGGGTTTCCCTCACCCAGGTATCTTCCACCACCGGTGCACCGCTCCAGTCAGAAGCTTTAAGCTCCCGACCGTTCTCTCTGTATGTGTGTTAGCGAAGTGCATGTAAGTGTAACTGTAAGTATGTAAGCAAGGTGTGAGGATGGGACACAAGGAAGAGGAACGAAAGATTGCCCACGATACGTGGCTCGTTGATTAGGGCACTGCTCCGACATTTGACTGCAATTGATCGCAGAAACCACGGAAAACTACCAATCAGAGCAGTCAGCAGCTAGAATTCTCATCCAGACAGCGACCGAATTCAACCTAACTTCCTGGCTAATGTCGAAACCCCTGCCATCGTCTGGACCGAACCTCGGACTCGTGGTCAGAGGCACTGCAGTGACATAAGTTGTTGTCTAATCCACCCTTCCCTGTCTAATGTGCAAGATCATAACACATGGCGTGCCCTTGGGTGATTGAACAATCGAACAAATGCAAGACAACATAAGTACAAAATTAATTTATTATAAAATGCAATTTTGTTTTGCAAATTTGCCACATGTTACGAATTGGTTACTTTATTACCCAAATGTAATAACTTTTGCGAAAATTGATATTGCCGGTATTGATTATAAGGGTTTAAAATCCTAATGTAGGGGGATATGGTTAATCTTTGAATGAACCAAATATATTCTTACAGCATGTACTTCAATTTGACTATTTGAATTATGACAACCAGTATTTTATATGATCTAAACGTACAAAGGAATATTCCTCCTTACCACCCAAAAATAACCATTGTGTGGATTTTAATAACATCCTCCTTTTTCCAAACTTAATTACTAAAAAGATGGGTCCCTGGGTGTAATGTACAATTTTTCAAAGCGGAAAAGTTGCCCATGGTCGAGAGATTAGAAATCTAACTAGTACACTATAGTTTCTGCCAACCTGTAGAACCATTAGTTTTAAGTTGTTGAGCAAAAAACCAAAATTCTTTTCTTGCACTCATGTTACACATATTTATTTTTCATTCGAAATGTATGGTGTCTAGTGTTGTTTTATAAAACTCCATGAATCCAGATACGTGAAATGGTTTTCATGTAACAGCACTTAACAGGATATTTTACAGCCGAAATATAAGCTATAATAAAGTTAAGAGGAAATCCAGAGGTTCTCAGACCTGAGAATTATGAACATTTTAAAATCCATCATTATTCACCAATGATGTAAATGGATTAAGGAAATCATGAATATTAAAAATTGTAGCTGCAACTACATTTAGAAGGCGCTACAGGCGCTCAACGTAGAACGCTAGAGACCTCACACCGGTTGCCTTGGTGGGACTCTGGAGGAATACCATTTATTGTCTTCATAGCATTGTACCTAATAATTACAACTTCGTAAAATATAAATAGTAGTTTTTGTATATATTCAGTGAATAAATATTAATTTTTTTTCATTCAACGAATACTGATCATTATTAAATCAAGCAAGGACGAGAAATTCTAGCCGTGCAATTCACAATTTAAAAATACTAAGAGTAAGTGTATCCTGAAACGTATATTAAATGAATAAAAAAATCTACTTGTATAGCATATACTGGAACGATTAAAACTAAACAAGACTTAAAGCACATCATGTTAAGGCTTTAAGTCCGATTTAAATAAAAAAAATCGTAATTTAAAACAATCATGATTTAAGAAAACTCTGGTATCGACACCTTGTAAAGTCACAGCAGCTGGGCAGTATTGTCTCAGGTGTAATACAAAGATGGCATCATTTAAGTTTTTAATTTTTTTATTTACAGGTTCGTGTTGTTCAAGAGACACTACGACAAATATTTACACATCTCCAAGAAGTATGAAGAGGCTCGGAATATCGCTTACTACCTGGAGGAGAAATATCACGAAGTTAAGGTAGGACTTTGAAGTTTGCGGACATATGCTCATTAGTTTTGTCGTCATGAAATTGTATTTTTGTTTGTTTGATGGATTTTTTTGGAAATAGTCACAAAATTGATGGGACTCCCCTGCGGTGAAGCGAAGGCGGAATGTCGGTTAATTTGTAGGCGAAACTTCTTGTGAGGAAACTTATTGGGAGGAATCGATGGAGTTGAATAACCTCGTATTCATTAGGAATAAGGCCATCCTACTGATGCCATGTGTACGGTATGTTTCGCTGTGTATGAAATCTGAATTACAGCATAGAAAAATATGCCGCAGACGAAGACGCGCCCAAGTGGCCGGCGTCTCCGCGTTTTCGGTGAAACCGTCGAGAGGTAAACCTCAGTTTCCGTTCACTAAGGTTCTTTAATTGTAGTTTTCGTTACTTTATTGTGTCAGTAAAAATTATATGTAAAAATAATTTAATCGTAAAACACATGGAAGATAGTAACACAGTGGGGAGAATTAAAATAGGGAGAGCGTAGGCTTCCGCGGCCGGAGTCGGTATTTACTTGGCTGTCCAGGTGACGCCGCGTCCATGGCGAAGGTGCTGACGTTTCTGTCGCCATTCTGCGACCTTCCTGAAGGCGTAATGCATTACGCGAAACGTCGGCACCTTCACCATGGACGCGATGTCACCCGGACAGCCAAGTAAATATAGAATTAAAATAGTTCAAAAATCTAGGGATTGATGTAAAAAATAAGTGAATTTGAGTTTTCGAAACCTCTTACGCCTTTTTGAGGCGTCCGGTGTCGGATGTTTCTTTCTGCCGCGTGCAGCTGCTCGCAGCAGTCAGTGGCCGTCGGGGGATTCCAGGTGCGACGAGGCCCCACCGCAGCGCGTGGGGTCGCGGGCCGTGTCCGGGATGGGGCCAGTGCAGGGGAATCGCAGTGTGGGTGCGGTGGAAAGGGATTCTTGTTGGATCCCCCCGATGGAAGTTCTTAGCTCGTTGGCTGCCAGGGGGAGAGGTTTGGTTCGTTACTTCGTCGTCTGCGTCCTCTCCCTGCCCCTCTCACGCGTGCATTGCACGGCCCCCCCTCTGCTGCCACGATGCACGCGCACGCGACGGGGAAGCGCCATTATGTGCAGCCGCGTGGCGCCTTTCGCCTCGAGGGCGCTCGTACTGAGCAACACCGCTTCAGGGGACGATCGAGTTGCCATAATTTTCGCGAATACTGGAAAAACAACTGCTGTTTGAGATCGAGCACCAGTGTAATAAAATGCTTATGTTGTTTACTTGTGGACTAAAGTTCATTGGCCAATGCGCTGTTGTGAATAGTTCACACTGAAGAAAAGTGTTATTTTTATTTACGCAACAATGTTTTTAATTGTTTTGTAACATGCGAATACTTCCATTATCTGTTCGTGTGGAAGTATATGATAAAGC
The DNA here is from genome assembly GCA_017312745.1 of Gryllus bimaculatus. Classification (NCBI taxonomy): domain Eukaryota; kingdom Metazoa; phylum Arthropoda; class Insecta; order Orthoptera; family Gryllidae; genus Gryllus; species Gryllus bimaculatus. Next base: position 4,973,160 of record BOPP01000069.1, on the reverse strand, counting down.
ACAATTCAGATAATACTAAATCAATATAACTTGTACATAACCTGTTTGAACCAAACTAATGATTTTGATTATTAAGTATCATATTTTTACCGTGGGAGTGATAAATCCTATTGTGAATAATTGAGTAAAATCAGCATAGCAAAGAAAGCTTTTTATTATTATTATTATTATTATTATTATTATTATTATTTTTATTATTATTATTATTGGTTTTATAACGCCTTTGTTTTGTCTAACTGATACACGAGTGTTGTAAAGAGGCAAATCTAGTGGATTTTCTGTAAGCAAGCATGCAAAAAACACCTGCAAGAGAAATCAAACACAGCTTGTGCGTAGTGCCGTAGATAAACTTGTTTCATGCGCTCGTTTTTCCGTGCGTTGCGCGGTGATGTTCGGCCGCTGAGAAGTTGGGTGTTGCGCGAGTGGGCGCTGGTGGAATGGGCACGAGGCGCCCGGATTGCGCTCCCGGGTAGGGAAGCGCCCTCCGACCAAGCTGTCAGGGCGCTCCGGTTCTACTCTTACTCCGGCGCAATCGCTTCGACAAATACGCAATGCACTTACAGAAACGCTTCTCCTGGTAATTTCGTATCACCGCAATCATCGTAAAATAGTAATAATAATAATAATAATAATAATAATAATAATAATAATAATAATAATAATAATAATAATAATAATAATAATCAGCCTCCGTGGCGCAGACGGTTGCGGCAGACGTCTGCTCTGAGGAGGCTGCACTTTCGAGACCTGCGTAGGCATGGTCTATTTCTAATTGTCCCTTCACCCCTCATCATTACCGTATCACTCCTTAATTCGTAATTCAAGGCATAACAACGCTGTCGTCCCCCCCCCCTCCCCGAAAAAGTTGATCCTCATAATGACACACGTAAGTATCTCCGGGCTAAATATGACTGGACCTCAAGAGAAAACGTGTGGCGTGGTCATAAATGGCCGATACTCGTATAATATAATAATAATACAAACTTTATTTGTGGCGGGACTGAAGCAATCAGACCTGCTTTTCGGAGACCAGGGGAAACCTTATTCCTCCCGTTGCTACCGGGCATGGCCTCTCGAGGTCTCTGCTACTGCCTGCGGGCACGACAAGACACAGAAGCACCATTTTTATTCCAAATTTGTGTAATTGGTGCTCGGCGTACATTGATTATTTCATAAATAAATACTTGGAGAAAAACGGAGATTAAAAGCACTTGTTATACCGATGGATTACTATTAAAAACTATTTATTCATGATCATTATGAGTTCATTGTTGTATTTAGGGCAATGTGAGTATTTAGAAAGACGTATCATTTCAAATTGTGATGTGAGACCACTTCTGTGGTTGGATTTTATTATTGTCATAAAAGAAAACGTCTTTCGCAAGCGTGAGTAGACTCGCACATGTATGGAGCGTTTGCAGATTTGAACGAACATGGAAAGCGTGTCCGAGAGAAATTCCCTAAAAACTGAATAAATTTTGTTGCGTAGTAGAATAAATGCTTTCCTTTTTTTGCACCTAAGGTGAATTAATTTTAGTTGAAAATCATTAGATGCTGCATGAATGGGAACTGAATACAGAGTAACAAATAAACGAATTTCCATCCAAAGATTGTCAATCGTGAAAAAGATAGTTCTCTTGTAATTTTTGGGGATATCAACTTCGGAAAGTCTGGACTGTCTGGGGGACGAATTCTAGCGACTGGCTGCTCTAAACAATAATTTTCCGCGGTTTCTCTGCTCACCATCAGCATGAACGCTAGAGCAACGCTTAACAAAACGATCACGGACTGCGCACGATCTTTCTTTTCCCTCACTCTCTTATTACTTACACACCACCTACATGTACCTACACTATCACACTATCACATCTACACTATCACACCTACACCTACCTACACTATCACACATGTCGGGAAAACCGTCAGGAGCTTATAGCTTCTACTGGGTGCACCCCACCCCGAGTGGGGCGATGCTCCGATGTCGGAGGTACGTCGACAAGGAACCGTAACCGGACGTGTAGGATGGCGCCTGTTACTACGGAAGAGGACCACCGCCGAATCCCGGATGTAGCGTACACTAGGTCAACTGTACTAATGACCTTAACAGCTGATCCGCCCGGTAACACAAAGAAATCAGTCATTCGAATTAACTTTATTTTATGGAGCGTCGCCGATACTCGGCACTTCCCCAGCCACCAAATCTGTTCCTCTTCCTGGAGGTATGGGCAATTTTCCCAGCCTCATTTTTTTTTCGACTCAGAGAGACACTTCATTTACTAGAAATGCGAGTTTGTGAGTCACTACGAGACGTAAACGCGAATATCAGGCAAGTGCATTAATACTTCGAAAAATTGACATCGATTGTTGTGCCTTAAGAAAGAAAGGAATGATTGCTTCGATTTCAATCACCTTCATGTCTTGTTGAAAGAAAATGCCCAGGCATTTTATGTTCTAGAGCTAATCGTCCGAATGATTCCTGCTTAGGTAGTCCTGACTATTGGATCTTGAATGAATTTGAATTTCAGCAGTATTTTTTCCCTTCTAAGTTTATCTTTTCACAGTGAAATTATTATAATTAATTGCTACGTGAATACAATACTTATGAAACAATTTGCCATGCGGTGGAAGAAAAGAATTTTTGCCTACGAATAGAATGTAGAATTTATCGTTTAGCCGGCTTGCGTTGGCGTCGGTGTTCTTTGTTCTAAAAATCTCATTAAAGCTCCGGGGAAAGTTCTGGATCCCGTGTTACATCCTGGAGGCTGAGAAGAACAATACTTCACGCCCCAGGGGAGTTACGCGCTCTATCCCTCATCTTTTTTCTCCGCTGCTTACTCAGCGAAATACTAACGAAACAGGCGAGGAAGATATTGGGACGTTAATTAATTGGCCTTCTTAACTTAATTCGGCGTTGTAGTGGATGTTCTTATACCTTACAGTGTGTGGGCGATCCTGTATGCAGGTTTGCGCGCATGAGTGGGTGTGGGTTCGAAGAATGGCCGTACGTAATGGGAGAATTGGGCGAAAGGAAAGAGAACCTGCACGAATGAGCTGACGTCGAACGGCGAAGAGTTTTTAAGGATGGTGCAGTCAACCGCAGTTCGTGTTCATTGATGCTAACTTTTCTCTTTGCCTTGATATGCCGACATGAGCGGGTAGTAGAAATAAGCAAATAAAACTTTGCGGGTTAAGATTGGCATGCACATTAACCGCTTTTTATTTTCCCATATACGTACGTATGTACGGAGTATTATAGGCAGTGTAGGGAAAGTTATGTAATGCTGCGGAAAATCGATTTCGAGATTTCAACGAAAATACACGTTTTGGGATTCCTGATACTGAAAAGTGAACACCGCTATAACTTAAACCCATACGAAGAATTTTTTTTCCAAACTGAAGAAACCCCCGTCCATCTGGCTCGAGTCGAAGCTTTGAGGTTGTGAAAAAACATCTTTAAAAGGTGGGGGTACTTTACTTGAAACCCCCCGGACATTTTCAAAATTTTCTCAAACACGTCTCCAAATTTTTTCTTTAAATTTCTTATAAGAATGAAGTACAGTATAAAGATGGCTTAGGTCCGATTTTCAGGTTTAATTCTGAATTTTATATGGTTTTGTAATTCCAGCTCGAAAAACGAAATGCGCGTGTTAAAGCTCCCGCCGTCTTCTCGAATTGGTTTTCATATGATACGTTGCTACTGTGTGGTGCCAAAGATGAGGTCCGCCCGTCTGGGATGCGAGCATTTTTAACAAACGTTTGAATCAAACAGGTGGATTGAACTCGTGTGCAATGCGATATATAAAGGGCGGTGATTCAATACGTTGAAAATGTTGATGTAATGGGGTGGGTGTAGTTTGCCCCCCCCCTCCCCCAAAAATCAATTAGATAACACCAATGAAATTTGCTTTGCACGCGTGTCCGCTAGTGGACGGCACGGCTGCGGGCTTCGACCTCCGTGGGGAACGGAAAAATCCTTGACACCAGATAACACAAAAATTTCACAGAAATAGTTTCGGCTTCCATGACTCCATTTGCTTCGCGTAACTCGTCGCAAAGTATTTCAGTTCTCCCTATTCCTTGGGCGTTATTCGCGCTCCGGTGCCAGTAAATAGCACACGCGCCGGTGAGGTGACTACATGCGGCCAGCTAGTGGGCGTGGCCTGATCCCCAGCGTCCCACTGCCGCGAGGCAGAGTGGCGGTACGCTTGGGGCGGTTCATTGTAATACAGTTAGGTATTTCTTCCCAATTCGTCAGTTTGAGGCAAGATCTACTAGTTCAGCGTGCGCATTGTGAGGCTTTTGTGTATATAGTTAACAAATATCACATTCAATTGGATGACGAAACATGGGGATCTCTTCAAGATCTGCCACTAGTTACTTTGTGCATTCTGTATTTATGTGGGGTATCCTTTGCAACTTTGAGATATTCATCCGGCAACCGACTGAGAAGTTTCAGTGATACCACTGTTGCCACTGCAGCGTTCCTGACCGCGGGGCAGGTGTCGGAGACGCGACTTTGGCGAAATTTCGACGCTAGCAATATAGTTTGGTTGAATTTGTCACTGTCTGAAGAAGAATTACTAGCCCGCTGGCCGCTCTGATTGGTTGTTTTCCGCAGTTTCCGCGATCAGTACCAGACGAGTGCCGGAGCAGTACCCTAACAATCAGGCTACGGACAAGCTCTTCCCTTCCTCATTCGGTTGCCTTATATACACATATACATACATTTACAAGTACTACATTATCCCTCTAGATGAGAGCTGAGAACCCATCCCGGTTGCGAGTATGCCTTCTTAGGGAGATATTTACATGGGGAAATCTCACAAGCCGTCTTGAGTCGGCGCTGAAGCTACCTTCCAATTGGGAAATGATCAGCGCCACCTCCAGGCTATAACCTGCACTATACCGAAGGGAGTAATGACCAGAGAATGTGACCCTCCCAGGAACATGAAATATTTTCTACTACTTTCGCAGGGAGGCCCCCCTGCTTTTTAATTAACTGTTGTAGTTTCCACTGCTTCTGCTTTGATGGAGAACGGATAGTATTGTGGGTTGCATAATACATGTCCGTGCTCCAAAGTACGACCCAATTTGGCGCGAGTTGTCATCTTTGTGACCGCGCTGATAATTGCTCATGCGGCATTTGCAATATTTCATATTAAAATCTCTTCGAGTAAGCTGTGCTTCCCTATCTGTACTGACTAACATTTAGTATTATTGTAGGAGACAAAAATCCGGGTGTAGGGTTTCTGCCATCGTTACTCTTGGTTTATTGAGAATGACAGAGGTAATAAAGGCACTTTCGTAAGACGATGACACTAGATGACTTTATTATGTAGTGAATTGTTGGCTTTTTGTGATAAGTTTTGAGGTGTCACTCTTCATTATTTAATACGTATGCGATGCTATAACAATTTGGTTAGCTGATTTTTTTTCAAGTCTTGTAGTATTTTGTAGGAGGTTTATATTGATCCACAGGTGCTGACATTGCATGAGGACGGCATTTTGGTTCTGATCGTCATAATACTGTCCCGTGACTTCCCGCTATTTTGTACGGAGAATCTTCGTTGGAAAACGTAAAGACAACGTCGGTCAGGAGTAATAAATAATGCGGGAACTGAAATTCTGTAAAAGCTACATTTTATAAAAGTATAGTTATTTTATGTAAAAATTTCATTTTTATTTTCTCTGCCATTTTATTTCTTAAGCGTCTTTAGTTCAGTAGTATTCGTGAACTTGACGCCAAATTGGTGTAAATCGCTTGCCAAATCCGCGAGCAGACCGCGCGTAATGAGGAAGAGAGCCCTTGCTTCTCCGCGGCGGCGTGGCGCCGTGGGTGACGCCGCGCTGGATATTGTCCCTTTATCTCGGTCGTTTTGCTCTATCGCCGACAACCTTCGTGCGATCGGCCTTGGCTGCCGTAGATAATGCGGCGACGTGCTTCGCTTTCGAGTGAGCTACGGCCTAGGCTGGGCTTCCAGCGTTTGTGCTTGGTAAATTGATTCTTCTTAAACGCCTGGTACGACCTCATAATGCTGCTGTTGGTTCATCATGCGGGTCTATTAATGGATAGTATATCGCTGCACTCAAAACGTGCCACGTTGAGGATCCACAGGCCTGTTGCAAGTGAATTATTTCAGCAGGCCTTTTGAGTTGTGGGATTCCTATGAATTGCTTGGCAGGTAACATTATGATTTCCACAAAGACGTAAACCCCTATTGTCCAATTTAATGTGACCCGCAAGCCGTGTGGGGCTGTTTCCATTATGTGGCGCGCGTCGTTTTAGGTCGGTAATTCTCCCTCCTTCCTGTTCTGCTCCCCTCTTCGCCCCTCCTGCCTCCCCGTAATGTGTGGGCAGAACAACTTTTGGGTAACACTGACTAATGTGTCTTTTCGTGATACAGTCATTATTTTATAGAACATAATGAATTAGCTGCTTGTTGAAGAGGAATAACGTAAAATGTTGCGAGGTCGATCGTCGCAAAAGGTCTGGATGACCCGAAGGCTTCCTCCTCCCGTAGAAGCCACGTGAGCCGACGTCCTTGCGGCAAGAGGAAGCGCAGCGGGCGCCGCGCCAGTCCAAACGGGCCAACTGCTTCTGGAGCAGGGGCCGCGCGGCGAATTCAGGTTAGCGGCGGAAGGCGACGGCGACGGCGACGGCGACGGCGACGGTGCTGGATCTGGTCACGTGGAGCGCGGGCGGGGGGAGGGGCACTGCAGCCGAATGCCGCCTCGCACCGCCGCACAGGCGCGGGGCGGCGGGGCGTATTCCAAAGAATATTGGAGCCGTGCTAACCATAATCATCCCTAAAGAATCCGTGTAGGGAGTATCGTCGACGAAGGGAAGAGGTGTTCGCGTAAATACGACTCGCTGCGGAGCTAATTGTGCGTCGAACGAGCCAGAAACCTTTTGTTTAATTCGGCTGTTTCCAGAACTTCTTGTGTGCTTCGTTGATTATCGGGAGGCTCGGCATTTTCGTGAGGAAAAAGCGTGGGAAGAGGAAGCTTTAGGAATAGGGCCGCTGAGGCTTAGCGAAAAACCGTGTGTACATAATTTGTGTTCTACTACGAATTTTTTACACGAAGCAATCGAAGATGTGAAGTCTGAACACTCCTTGAATAGCGTGCCAGTTCCATTTACTCTCGAAATTATACCAGTCTTTATCGAACCAGCAATTAGAGTGAAGGCTGTTGAGTTTGTTGTGTACGCCCTCGCTTTACATTCATTGCATAGTCTTCATAAAAAGTGTAGTGAAAGTGGAGTCTTGAAACAGAAGTTCTAATGAATGAGAATGGCACTCGCGCACTGTTTTAAGAGTCTTCTGCAGAAGGAGGGTTACTGTGAACTTTTTGTTTGTTGTTTCTCCAAAGAATCTGATTGAGACAAATTCCTTTCAATATTAGTATTCGTGTTTGACGTTGATCGACTTTTTAACCTAATTTCTAATTCTCATTGACATTAAAATATATAGGTTTCTTAAAGTAGAGTGATAAAAGCCTTACTCTCATGCTATTCAAATAATTTTTTTAACTTTTGTAATATGAACTATTATACTTCGGTTTAGTGTTCTTTGGCAATTAATCAGCTGTTACAGTGTCATCTAATTGAGAGCTTGAACGCCTCCACAGCGATTGGATGACACCGTAACAGCTGATAATCTGTCAAAGGACTTTATAAATAAACCGAAGTATAGTAGTTAATAAAAAATATCTCAGTTGTATATTGTTTATTCGTGTGGTTTTACCGCTAATGTTAAAAAGATTTTGTTTTATGACTTTTGCGCCTACACTATGTGCGTTGTATGTAATATACTGTGGACACGGTTTGTTCTATAGTTCGATACTGACAATGAGTATATATTAATACGAAGTGAGTGTTTGCCATCATTAATGTTCATATGCGGCATAATTTTGACTAATAAAAAATGTTTGAAAATACCCTAAAATATTAGTTTTGCGATATTACCCTTACAGATTTCAGTCATTTGGGGAAGTTAATTAGATCGCTGGTGAGGTAGATACCTTCTATTATTATCATAAATAAAGGATGTTGTCTGGTATTAATAATTTTATTAGGCTTATGATCGCTACGCAATCGAAACGATCATAAGCCTAATAAAATTATTGATACCAGACATCCTTTATTTCTCATTTGGGGAAGATTACGATATAGCGTCGAGATCCTGTATGTGGCGTGACAGCCATAATTGTAGGTCTAAATCTAGAAAGAGATGATACGAATAGCTAAGAGTTAAATCATTTTTGAGAGATCCGATATTGTCCGAAGATAGCCATTGAGATATTGATCAGTTACAGCATAAAAATACGGTACCATCAATTATAAGTGAACTCGCCGATATGACAGGAAGATCTTTATTCTATCCATTCTGTCATATGATTCCTTAGATTCACTTGGCTAATTCATTGATGATAATTTCGCGAATTCAAGTATGCTGAAAAATCATGGAAATTCAAAATGAAGGCCAAAAATAAAATTGTAAATTTGAAGCATTGGAGTTTGAATTCCGGGTGTTTCCTTTCCGTGGAAAGCTGTTGTTAAACCAGTCTTATCGGAACTTCCTAATTTACACGAGACGTTAAAGAGTATTGTGTTCATTGGATCGCGATGAATTGCCCTTTCGTGAAATGCTGCTCACCTCCCTCCCCTGGCGTCTGACGACGCCGCCGCCGCCGCCGCCGCCCGGAAGGCGTCCGCGTGACCGAGCAGACCCACATCTCGGCGCAGCGTTGCCGCCGCCTCCGCTCTCGGTGAGGCTGACGCGTCTCGTCGGACGGAAAGTCGAAATAGACGTTTCGTATCTCTGGGTATTATTGTCGAGGAACAAAAAGAGACGGAAATAGGCCAGACTGACACTCAACAGCGTCATTGCATTCTAACCGCAGTTACCTGCGACAAAGTGTAATTATTTTCCAGCAGCTGACGTACTTATACTTCTTGTAAGTCCGAATTACAAACCCACAAGAAGGCTTCTGTTCAATCTTAGTCGCTGAATGTGTTAAATTATGCAACCAGGAAAATAGTAATCTGATGGTACTCCTTTCGATCACTCAACGTCTCGACTCATTGTCTTGCCCAGTCGCCTGAATCGAATGATGCATCATACGGCGACCGGTGATAGTAGCTCATAGGTGAGCCGACTTCCGTAACGCCATAGGTGATGCAGAGCGCAAACTGATATGTCATTTAAGAGCCTCTTTAGCGATTATTACCTGCTAGATGTAAAAGAATGTAGTATACTGTACTACTAATGAACAATTGAGATGTGCTAATATTTTGTCGTTCGGTTGCGAGTAGGTTAAGGAGCGGGCGAAGGAAACCTACGTCACCGATGTGGAGGCAGGGGTGCTCCCAGTTGCACGGTTTGATGTCCCAGGAACAGAAAGTCTTCTGTGAGCTCCAGGGTTAACGCGGGGGATAAATCACCATTTTTGAGATCTGTTAGTACTGGAGACGGAAGTTGAATGTTGTATATGTAGATTCTGATTGCTGTTTTTTAGATCGTTTCAATTACTAGAAGTAATTTCTACATTTGCTACTTTGTTTTGACTTGAATTGGCTTCACTTGCACTCTGATAGCAATGCATGTTTATTTGAAAGGAAAAACGTGTGTGTGTGTGTGTGTGTGTGTGTGTGTGTGTGTGTGTCGTCTCTTCAAAGCGTAACTCCTTGGGCCATCGTGCTGTTGTGTGTTTAACAGTTTGAGTGCTTCGCGTGTGTCGTGGGCCCTGTACATGGGATGGCGCTGCAGTGTGGGTGGAGGCTGACTGCGCCACCGGCAGCTTCAACTGCCAGGAGTCGGTCAATAGCCCGCGAGATGGAGGCTACCTCTACTCCCTCGCTCTCCATTCTTCGTTATCGCCAACGAAAATGGATGTCCCTGCGTACATTGATTGTAGGGGGAAAAATGGGTATCGGAACGGACTCGTTTTGTGGAGAAACCATCTCGGATCTGTCTCCCAAGTCGCACGGACTACGCTTACGGTGGTGTTTGTTAAGAAGTGCTGAAATCTGTTTCTGTGCACTTGGAGGTTTGCGTGCGCATAAAAGTGAAACATCTGGCAAGCGGTTCTCGCAGAACAGATGCCTCGTCGCTCGCTAAATGGCGGTTTGATGCAAACGCCATATAATATATGCGAAACAATTCGTGGATGAACCGATGATGTTATAGAACAAACAATGAAAATTAACCTAAATTAATATTTGAAACCATCTAAATTAGTATAACAATGTTAGTATTAGAGCTTGATCAGATACTCTTTGACTGGAGCAGCTGCTGAAGCTCAGCGACAACAGCACCATATCGCAGCACCGTTGCTGGTCCTATAAGGTTCCAGTCCCAACTGCAGAGAATTTGCGACACTATCTACATAGCTATGTTGAAGGCCGACTGGCCTTACTGGTAGTTTTCCGTAGTTTCTCTGATCAGATCCATGCGAATGCTGGAGTAGTACCCTAACAAACGGTCCACAGACTGTGCGTGATCTTTCTCTTCCTTGTCCAGTCCTCTTCCTTACAAACATACACACATGGACGGCATGTGCCGGAAGCTTAGAGCATGTTCTGGTTGGGGTGGTGTCCCCGCCTATGGGAGATATCTGCAGGCAGAGCTCTGCAAACCAACGTGTATGTTGGTACCGGATTTCACGTTACAGCTACGGAGGAACATCGTCACATTCTGGGATATAACGTGCATCACACCGACGAAACTAACTACCTAAGGATTGTGACTCCCACTACCAATGCCTCCTCTTTCTGAGCACTCGCCCAGTATCCATAAGCAGTTCTTGCGCTCACTCTCCCCTCATCTCGCTGCATCATGGACGCGTCCACTTCTGTGCACCTAGTGGCCAGTGCGCTCCTCATCTTTGTTCTCTCGAACACATGCGCTCGTCGGTTCGCCTTCTCGACTGGCCGACACGCATGCGCAATGGAATCACTCAATACCCACCGACTTTACCTGAGCAAATATACTCGTAGACAACTGATGAAATAATGGGCCCCATTTCTCTGTCATCTATCTGTGATTATAACAATTATATATTCGACTGTATAATAATGTGTAATAACTTCTAAAACCTTTGACGGTAGAAAGGAAATATTATGTTAGTGATTTGCGTTGTTCCACATTTCATTGCCGTATTTTCCTCCGTTGATCACAAAGATCGAAATCGTTCTTATCCTGCAATCTACTTCGACTTCTTCTATAGATTGGTGTATCTTGGATTATCTTACGATTAGCTACTGATTCGCATGTCAGAAACCAGAAATATTTCCTGACTTGTCCTCTATCTACTTTCTCGCGTACTGCTTATACGTATAGGGAATATGTTGTAATACTACGGAGAAAAAACAGCAAAATTTCGACAGAAAAACTTTTACTGCTGTAGTGGAAACGAAACTGTACTCGAACGAAAAAGAGGTTAAAACTTGTTCAACTATGTAGTAAATTACTTCCTCTAAAACTTTATCAAGTCAGAATTTACATTTGGTGAAGCTCTGATACAGAAAAACTGGTAAAGGAAAAAACCCGTCCGTCTCCTTCTGTCCGTCTCCTTCTGTCCGTCTCCTTCTGTCCGTCTCCTTCTGTCGTCTCCTTCTGTTCCGTCTCCTTCTGTCCGCCTTCTCCTTCTTGTTCCGTCTCCTTCTGTGTCCGTCTCTCCTTGTCGTCTTTCGCGTCTCTTTCTGTCGCGTCTCCTTCTCGCTCCGTCTCACTTCTGTCCGTCATCCTTCTGTCCGTTTCTGTCCGTTCCTTCTGTCCGTCTTCGTCCCGTCTCCTTGTCCGTCTCGTCTCTTCGTAGTCCTTTTCGCCTGTCCGCCTCGTCCGCTTTCCCGTCTCCCTCTGTCCAGTCTCCCTCTTGTTCTCGTCTTCCTCTGTTCCGTCTCCCTTCTGTCCGTCTCCCTGTGGCTCCTTGTCTTCCTCTGTCCCGTCTCCCTCTTCGCTCCTCTGTCTCCCTCTGTCGGTTCTCCCTCTGTCCGTCTCCCTCTGTCCGTCTCCCTCTGTCCGTCTCCCTCTGTCCGTCTCATTGTTAACTATTAATGATAATGCTCATATTGATATTGATAATGTTTTAGGTTATCCATAGCTTGTTGCACGTGAGCCCCGAACTCAATATATTTATTTAGGAAGTTATGTAAAGTGAAAAACAGGGGCCATTGTTGAGAAATATGCATTGTGTCCTGAAGGGAAATAGGGAATATTTTTGTGTGCTTAATGGATCAATGGAAACAAGGCACTAACTAGTCCTTGAGATGGGACTATCTTAACCAGGAAAACTTAATTGTATTGCGCAACTGCTGGGAAGGCCTCTTGCTCTGCCTCGGGATATTAATTTATCTGCATATTGACTTGTTTTTTGAGCGCTTTAGGAAGTTTAATTATATCTTCAGCAAAACCATCAAATAATAATTCTCAGTGTCCGTGCGATGTAGTGAGACTACTCCATGTCGAGCACGGTGAGGAATAAAACCGAAGATTTGTAGCTGTAGCTCATTTCCCTATGCAAATAGTTTCTGTGGAGTGAATATATTCTTATCGAGTCTTTCCGAAAACGCTCCATAGGCCCAGATTGTACCCCATACGTCTTATGCTGCTTTTAAGAGTTATTTTGACTTGAAATAAAAAATAATGTTGCAGGCACATACTAGAGCAATGGAAATTTTTAATAATATTGCCGGGTTAAGAAATACTGCACACACTAATGAAGTAATGAATAATTTGGTGTTTGGCCGTCTTGTAGTGGAATAGCTTTGGTTGCGTGCTGAAAGTCGTTTTCTGTTTGTTCCAGGTGAGTGCCAGCAGGCCGAGGCCGGATGCTGCTTTGCGGAGGCGGTGAGGAGCGGTGAGCTCTGCGAAAGCTGCTCGGTCGGGCGTTTGAACAGAGGAGGCTCATGCAATACTCTAACCTAAGGCAACGAATCACTCTAGCTAATATCTACCTTTAAACTATAGAAGTAGTATGAATAATAAAAATAATATTAATTATTAACGAATAGACAATTAAAAAATTCTACGATCCAACTACTACTCGTCTAAAAAAATTCTTAATGAAACGGTTTTATAGATCAACGCAGAAAGGTTCTCTGAAATGAACTAATCCATTGCCCTATCGAGAGAAAAAATCCTCTATAATTCATATTCGGCAAAACCATGATGTAGACAGTGTTCTAGAGACGGGGTTATTTTTATTAATATAATTATTGTTGTTAGGGAGAGATCCCTTTCTCGTGAAAAAGCGCGAAAAGATCAAGATTTCAAAGTTCACAACTGTGTTCATGTTACCAAGATCGTACGTACTGTAATATTGTTCATCAAATAGAGATGCTGGTTTCTCGAAATAAAAACGCGATGTCAAGGAATGTGTATTATTTGTTTGTTGCGTTTGTGTTTTCAGAATTATTGGAATAACGCGTATTTTACTTCGTTTTGGGGTCTTTTTTTCCCGGCGCAATAGTTCCGAACGTTTGGGATTGAGAGATAAAAAAATTAAACTAGGATAGTGGAAGTTATGCAACTTACGATCATTTTTAATAGATGGCTAACAATAACTTCAAAATTTGCTTCTTGTGGGCTTGAAAGCAGCGCAGTATCCAGGCACAGACACTGCAGAGGAGCCCCAGCGCCCGAAAGCGGTTCTCCGGGAAGCAGGGAATGACGGAAGAACGCGACGGAGGAGGAGGAACGGGGCCAAGTGCGCTTTCTCCCCGATCGGTCGATGGCCATTGTTCGCTAGTCCTTCGAATTTCCTCCAGAGGCGATTCGTAATTTGTAGACAGATGACGCGGAGAGTGGAATGTTTCAATGAAAACCCTGCAGACTCAGGCCGCGGATTTGGAGGGCTTGGCGCCGCGACCGGAGATCCAGCGAACTATGCGGTGCGGGAGAAGGGAATTGCCAGTCAGCTCATACGAATCCCTCGAAGGTCGGGCAATTGAACTTGAGAGATAATGACTCAGCATGCCATTGATATGAGACAGTCTGATAAAAAAAAAGTTTTATAAATTGCATTATCTTCAAGCAGAAATTACGCGAAAACTACTTTTTTTTCAAAAAATGTTTGCCTGTTCTTTTTTAAAGGTGTGTTTCTTTTAGAACATATTCCATTTGAGAAAAATATCTCTTGTATCACTTTGTTCTTTTGCGAAGTTCAAGTTTTTCAATTTCCGAAAGACAGTGTGTTCACTGAAAATGGCACCAGCGCCACTTTCTTACCGTTCTGTGCAAAAAGAAATTTTGAACAAAAAAATTACCCGAATTTGAGAAAATTATTATTAAATAAAGGACTTATTTTAGCCAAAATTAATCAAAATTGTTAATAATATTATTAAAAATATACATGACTTTATTTTTACATTTATCCTTCAACAACAGAATTCATTCAGGGAAAAAATCTAAATTTGATGCAGTTTTTGAGAAAATACTGAAAATATTGAGGCTTCATGTAAAGTACCTCCAGAAATCAAAATATCCGTTTCAAACTCGCAGGACTTACAGTTCGATGGAAGAAAATAGTCTGAACTCTAGCGTTGGCCACAGTCTGACGTTTCACCACCCATCAATGTAGATTCTGACTACACAAAGTGTTAGAGGAAGTAATTTAAGGAACAACATGTATCGAATTTTTTGATACCAGGGCATGTCATTCAGTTCTTCTGTTAAAAATCGCGGATTACCGTCACATGACATATAACATTCTCTTTATTTCGAACTTCGATTATGTAAAAAGTAGGATGTGCAACCGTTGAGTAATAGAAGGGAATGTGGCGTTCCCTCTCTATTGGAAGTTCGGTTTTCTCAGTGGATTGTTAGCGGAGTATACCTTCGCTCCCCATGGAGAAGTAAAGGAAAAGAGCTGCGGTATATGACAACACAATTTCTGCTTGAACGAAAGATTTTCCTCTCGCTTCCGCCTCTCGAACTTCGCTGTTTTTAATTAGTTCACAACTGCTTCCACGTCTTGTTATGGTGGGAAGATGTTCAATGAGAGCAGGCCAGCGAGACCTCACACGGCTTGTTGAAGGGGTATAGGAGAGGGTTTTGCAGAACGGTGTCAGCATGCTTAAGTAGACCAAGCAGTGCTTGAGGGCTTAAAATACTTTTTAAACGAAGTTGCGTATTGGTTCTCAAATACCTATGGATTTTTTTTTCAGTAGTAGTAGTTCATAAATGTTTAAAAGGTTGTAAGTAATATTGTAGCGTAATTCACCACTGTTGATAATTAGGGAAGGATTCAATTTAGGAGATTGCTTAGGTGTGCCGGTTTCGAAATACGTAATTCCATCCCCAGCACTGTAAAATAAAGAAACAGATAACACTCACGAATCGTGCCTAAGGCATCAACAAAACAGAGAAGTGCAGACAAGTAACATACATGCCTGTAAGCGATGCATTTCCTGTGGCGCATCGGCAGGCGAAGCCAGCCCGGGCTGTGCACGCCCCGGGTTCCGTCCCCTCCTGGCAGATGCGGATGGCAGCTGCCT
>BOPP01000069.1:4919182-4957641 GCA_017312745.1 Gryllus bimaculatus | reverse complement strand
CCCCGCTCTTCCCTGCCAACTCCTGGACCCTTCGGCCGAAGGGGTGGTCAAAATGGTATCTACGTCCTTTGGACTATTTTGTTAGGACATTTGGGGTAACGATTACAGCTTTTACAGCTTTTACCTCTTCCTCCCTCCGTCCAGCTAATCAGCTCATGAAAACAGATGTTGCGTATAAATGCATCGTAGAATAATACTATTGGTGTTACTGACATTATTCATTGTGGAATTAAATGTTTAATATTATCAATTTATTACATGGCAAATTCGAATTTTAGGTATCAATTATGTTTTACTTTATTTGAATAAACAGTGCAGATTAGTATTCTCAACATTAAGTCAACGTGGACACAGTAACTGCGATGATAATTATGCTCAAAAAAGCAGGACGCATCTCAACAAAATTAACTACGAGTGTGTACCTGTTTACCGTTTTCCAAGCTTCGAGAAATCCACGATAAGTAATTGTGATAAGCAATATAAGTATACCTACAGAATTGAATTAATTTTACTTTCTGACTATCCGCGAAGATATACTCACTATTGCGTGCTGGAGCACCGAATTCGGGAGCAACACGTTTTAAAGGAAACTGAAATCTTTTCGAAATGCCTCGTGTGCAGCACATGGTCTGTGGGCTTTTGTCCCCGGGGCCGCCAGCTGCCGGCGCTGCCGCCGCATGCGAGCGAGCGTCTGTGACGCTCGGAACCCTCCTCACCGCGCGGAATTCGCCGAGCGGTCCCCCTCCACTCACCCCATGCCGTATGGCTAGAACTGCTACTGCCTTATCACCCGCAGGACGAAAGTGGAGGATGAAGGCGAACAATTACCCTGTGTAGAGGAGTTTGTGCCTTGTGACTCAAAAGCAGTTCCGAGTGGCAATAGGAATATATATTTAAACTAATGTCCCCAAAACTTAGAAATTTAGAATATATTGTAGTTGAATACCCCGTAATCCGTAATCATTGAAAAGTTTCTTTCGCAGGGCTCATGACGCTAAAGGCTGTCCTTGAGTGTTCAGGGAGTTCACAGCTGGGAGACCTTTTACTTTTTATCGCAGTAATGAAATACCACAGGAATATGCTGTATGTAGTTACTATTGAAGTATGTACCACCAACATTTTTAGATTTCAGCAGTATCAGTGAAGGTCTGTAAGAATATCGCGAAGATTACCAAAATTATATGATGGCATCGAATATTTATACTTCCCTCGTATTTAACGTAGTAAAATATAACATGATTAAGCAAGGTTAATGCGAATACTGTAAAGATTGAGTATTGATATTTTGTGTTTCATTGGGGCTCTCTTGGAAATAGAAAGCTTTATATCAAATGAAGTACCAGGTAGTCATTATAACGACTTACAGTAACTGATGTAATGAATTTGCCCAGAAAAGGAAAGGGCGTTGTGAAGAAAAAACGCTTTCCCCGAAGTACTTCTTCATAATTTAGAGCAAACGGGAGTGTTTTAGGATTATGGGAAAAATTACCGATGGTTGATATATGGTAATATAATTTTTTTGCCAAATTTATAAGCTGCAAAGACAAATACCCTTTTGGATTTATCTTCAAAAAATGAGAATTATCGTAGCATATAGGCATTACTTATACGATTTTGTTTTGTTTGTAAATATCCTGGTATTCTGTACGTTAATTGAATTATAAACTTTGATTACCCTGTACATGGATGAAAACTATTAAACAGTTCTGGTTTTTTTTCGATTATTTGTAAGTTTTATTATTTAGTTTTGAAAGTACTTTGTGAAACGGCGACTCTCAATGTAGTTAAATGGTTGTAGTTTGTAGTGATATAGCATAATCTCTCGTTTTTATTTAAATATTGAATTTGACGATAAAAATTGTAAAAAAAATTTCGATCAGAATTAGTATACTGTTTAGTTAATATAATATTACCATTTCTACTTGACGCGTAACTTTTATTAGGTATTCCACTTTTATTTGTTATTATACGTCATGGTGGCGGATTGCAGTTTTTATTGAAAATTGGCAGGCTTGGCGTGGCAATTTTATTTCGATTATCGAACATAACATCCTGTGAGTTCCAGTTTGGTGTAACCTATTTCCCACCATAAAATGGTTGTGTGCACGAGATCAGCACAACTGTAGATCGTCATTTCGATCCCTTCTAAACGTAAGCTAGGGAAATGTGCGGCTTTCCCATCGTTTTCTTCCGTTCAAAGAGTTTGAAGTGGGGCACATTTGTGTTACGAGAACGAGTGGGATGAAGTGGAAGGCATTCGCTGAGATGAGATGGCTGTCTCAATAGTACGAAGTAATTTCATGAATATTTTACGTCATGCAGAACTTTATTACTTTTCTTCCCCGTGCCAGGTGGCCTCTTTCTGGAAAACCACGGGGAACCGAAAAAATAATCGGGGAAATTCAGCGCTCTGGAAAAGTCAGGGGAAAATCAAGGAATTTGTAAAAGAATCATTAGAAGACACTGAAAATTTTGATAAGCTACTGCAAAATTTTCAATTATTGTCGGCGTATTCCTATAACTACAAAATTAAAGATAGAGATTTTTCCGTCAAATAAAATTAGTTCTCCAAAGCGAGTTCTTTCATAAATGTCATGCACATTTTTTCGAAACTTTAGGTACTATTCGCGCAATATTGCATTCAATATGTGCAATTTAAAAAAATAACAAAAAACAAGATTATCTAAAACGGCTCCGATTCTTTTTTTAAACTTTGGGTAGGGAAACGGCCAAATGTACTCTATGAGCTGACATAAACCCAATTTTGCTGTATTCTTATAGAGTATGAAAAAATTTCAAAAATGTAATTTTTTTGGCAAGTCTCTCACGTTGTTTATATTTACATCTACGGCATTTTTTTCAAATTAAATTTATGAGTACATGTGCTTTAAATAATGTTATATACAGCTTCTCCAAAACTCAACACTGTAGAAAACTAATATGGGAAAGTCTGTGTTGGTTTAAGAATGTAGTGCAAGGCCACTGAATTACTCCTCTCCTCCACCTAAAGCAAACAAACAAATAAACTGTCCTAACCAACTTCATTATCAATTGGAGGGCATGCAATTTCAAGGGCATCAATTGGTGACCATTATGATGTTTGAGACGCTAGTCATCCTGTCTCTGTGTTAATGTTTTCGTGTAACATAATTTCTCGCGAGTGTCTACTCAATAAAAGCTGTTAATACATGACAACAAGAAAAGTGGACATTTTTTTATCATATCAGCATACTATTCATTTTGTAAAATGAAAATACCTGACTTATTGGCATTAGTCGTTCTGGTAAGTCATCCCATAATTTCCTAAACATTTTCAAATTTAATCATGGGAAATCCTCTTACATCTTTCGAAGTCATTCACCTTACATGTTGGAAGTTGCAAGGACGTATGTTTTGTATGAATGTCCATCTCTGAGTTATTCGAAAACTATTGAAACGTGCCCAATAGAAAAATTATACCGGGTGTGGAATTGAGAATAAGTTGTAACAATTTTAAAATGGCCAATGATCAAATACTAACAATCATTGATATCGCACTTTAACCTGACAGGGACAGTTTTAAAGTATACTTTTGAAAATGTGATTGATTTTTTTTGTCATTGTACGTGATATCATTGGTTTTGGTATTGTTTGAATGAATATCATTTAATATTTGCTCCTTCTTTCTAAAATATTTGCCTGTTTGTCACCTAAATTAAACACATTTTTTGCCTGAATTTTTCTCCCCAAATTCCTTCGTTAGTAATGAAGTAATGATTTCGTGCGGAATCGCTCCGGCATCCAGAACGTGCTAATCGAAAATGCATGTCTGTTTTCTTTAACCTCCTTCAGTGCCTTTTCGGCTGATTTTGACAGTTGCAGCCCCGCTTAGGATTGCGGGGCCAAAAAAAGCGTTTCCTTTCGTGATATCCTTAGAGCTCTTCCTCTCTTGAACAATTGCTGCCATCCCCTTAAAGAGAATTTACTGGCCTGCAATCTGAACTGTTGTCTCGGAACATAGTCGATTTGAACGACTATTTATTCGGGTTTTTGTCTTTGTTCCCCTTAGAATTGAATTATCCTCTGCGACGTATTTATTTCTGGCGTATCCCAGCCCAATACGCACAGTCCAGCCCATCGGCACAGTTTTGCTGTCATTTCTTGGAAGTATGCGTTGCCACAAGTCCTAGACTCATGTTCCACGACGTGTTCAATGTTTGGAGTGTGTAATGTTTTGAACATATAATTTACAACTGATTTCGATGTTTTACCAAAACCATTTGGCAGGAAAACATTTCTATAGTAAAGTCAAACTGACTTCGTGATAGTATAGACGCAAAAACTCACTCTGGAGAGACGGAGTTTTCCCGATGATTTGCGCCCACTGCGCAGTCCAGTTGGTTTTTTTGTGTCGCCGGAAATCGACCGGGTTCGTCCCGCCGCGCCGCGCCCACTCCCGAACCCTATTCCGAGTCAAGAGTAAATACGTGGCTGAACGGGCTGGAGGGCGGCGCGGGGACGGTGCGCGACGCGTTGAAAATTCACAATATTTACTTTTTCTTTTCTTTTTTCACTACTCGGTTTTCCTCGTCTTTATCATTTGCAATACTGGCGTGGTAAACGTGTCTCTCTGAATCATGACAACGAACCGAATTATATGCAAGGGTTTTTGGAATATTATTGTGTTCTAAAATATTCATGGCAAATGAGTATTTATGCCAAATTATATTCAAATATGCAGCAAATAAAACTCCAAGAAAAATGGATTAAAAATGATAACAAACATATTAATAATTTTGGTATATAGTACAGTTATTGTTAAATACTACATTCAATGATTGCATGAGAATGTCTTTATCAGACAGTATTTGCGAAACATTTTACCACAACATGTTTTTTCAAAAATGTCTACCAAAATATTTCTGTATCTGTATACATGTTAGTTGATGTAAAAATATTCTTTCAACGTCTGCCGATGTTATTGGGCAATTTTTAAATCGTGTCATTAAATGTGACTTATTTAGACTAACAATTTCTCATGACAGAACCTTGGCAATATCATTTAATAGCTACGATCTCGTGTTTTTATCAGTGACAGAAGTTCACCTTTTCTTCACAATTTCACTAGTTTTCCCTTTAGCTGATTTACAGTTCTATTACATTAGTTTATTAAGGAGACTTCAGTCAACAATTTTGCTTTTCAAGTTATTTAATTATTTCAGGAATAAAGCTACAGTAAGTTTTAATAAAAACTGTTATGTTCATCTGAAAGAATTAAATTTTGACGGTCTTTCAGGGTTTCACAAGAGTTGTCACAATAAAACTTAGCTGCACCAATCTGGTTCCCCATCCTGTCAAAACCAGCTGTAGTTGTAATAGTAAATTGGGTAGGATTTCTTTGTAAAATTGAGTTCAAATGCTTTTAAAATTATTCTTTTTGCAGTAGAAATTAATTTGTTTATCAGGAGATAGTGATTTCTGATTGTTTCTGCTACAAGATCAACTTGTCATGACATTTCTCGAAGTCGGATTTCTTTAATCAGAAGTAATATGCAGATATGCAAGATAGTTAAAAATATGCAATTATCTCAAAAATATGGAAAATATGCAACTTGTGTGTAATCCGGTCTCGGCATTAAGTGCGCATTTTGTACTTTTCAAACTCCATGTATTTTTAACAAGAAATTTTTGCCACGATGTATTTTTACGAGTTACAAGTACTCGTACATTCCGTATTATTTATGTTGTAAACTTTAACGAAAATAATATTTAGAAAATCGCAAATAACTCCTCATTGTAGTGCAGTGTGGCAAGTGGTTTTCAGAGAAGAATTTTCATGTTGCATTTTTTGTAAAGGAAGTTTTAAACGTGGATCTTGGCGGTTGTAATCCGACTCTTACTTAGTGCTTACCTCGCAGGAATTTGATGCGTAATCTCTTTGAGCGGATTATCTCGTAGTATAATGTGCAATTTTTTATTCAGTTTCTTTTTCTTATTTCACTCTATATTTGGCCCCATTATTTTGACAATCATGAGGGAAGATAGTTACTTCGAATAAAAATGTATTTATAACTATATTTTCAATTGAAATCACTGACTTCGTTCATGATTGTCTAAAATAACGGCACCAAATATTATAGATTGAAATAGTAAGTCAGTAATGAATAGTAAGCCTACAAAAAACAAATCAGGTTTTTGTTTCTATCTTTGTGGATCTTGAACATGAGCGACCACTCATTTTCAGTTTCTGAAGCATTTTCTCAAGTGTGATAAATAAAAGTATCGCATAATTGACATTGTCCGCTATACGCCTGCAAATTCAAAAAAGCCCTAAGTTGCTGGGCTGGCAATCTGCAGCGCATTGGCGAGGGGAATGAACGGGAGTTCCTAACGTTGAAAGGGAAGTCCCGACAGAAATGGTTTTACTTGCTCGTATATACACATATATACGGAATAAAAAATAAAAATACAGAGTAATATAAAGAGCACAGAAAGTTGTGTAATACTTCGATGAAAAGCGACTTTCCGACAGAAAATTCCTTTTTGTGGCTCTCAGATACCGTAAAAAAGGATTTTTCTTGCTGCTTTACTAGGAAAATTACTTTCTTTAATACACAGTGTACACAATAATACACAGTACACATAATTCCGAAAAAGCTGTTTTTTTTTTTTTTCTTTTTCAAAACATCCCTTTGTCTCTCCTTTTATCAACAACAGCGCCTAAACTATTCGTAGGACTTTTTCTTTTCCAAAGTGAATATTCTCCGACCGATCTGGCGCGATTTGAAGTCCTACAGTTTTGGGGGAAAAGTCTTAAATTTTGTGGGTATTTCACATGTAGTCCTAGGGACATTTTCAGAATTTTCTCAGAAATGACTTCAGGTTTTTCCTTTACATTTATTGTAGGAGTGGAGTAAAATACACTTACAGAGATGGTGTAGGTTCAATTTCCAGGGTTACTCCTGAATTAGCGAAAAATGCAAAAGACTGACGTTTTTTTAAAACTCATACAACTACTTTATTGAGGATAAAGATTTTTTCTTCAAAAGAAATTTATTCTCCGCAAAACGTTATTTAAATAATGTAGAATTCTCTTTTGAAAATATTCTTTATTTGCGCAATTTTTAGTGAATTATAGACATTAATACAAAATATTAAAAACAATATATTCTTATCGACGACTCCATTTTTTTATTCTGCAGATAGTGTTAAATGCTCTGAATAGCATGACAAGTCTTTTAGATGTATTCTTTTGATTAAAAAAAATATGCATGTAATTTTTTATGTACTCGTATCTCCCACATTGTTAAAATTAACGTTATAAATGTACTTCATTGTTTGACACGTTTGTTAACACGAGCTTCAAAGATGATGCTCTAAAGTGGTTCAGGGTGGTAGAGAGAGAGTGTTATACTCTGTTGTGCAAAATGTGCCTACTTAGCAGTGGCGTGAAAACGGTAAAATTGCGAAACTGCGATATACAGAATGCTCATGTGCCGTGCTTCCAATATACGAGCGTAAGAGGAATGATCGAAGAGAAAAGTGTTGGGAGGGGAGAGTATAATCGTTATAATTTGCCGCAATGAGTTGGCCGTGGAGACGTGGTGCTCGTCTCTCCTGTGCGAGGGGCGTGGCGCGCGGCGCACGTGCGTGCACGTGGGAGCGGCACCGCTTCCGCCGCCCGGATGCGCGCTCGCCCGCTTTGGGCGCGATCCGGGGCGATGCACGGGCGCACACCTGGGCATCGCCCTCTTCGCCACGCCACCGGACGAACGCCGCGCCGCGCCGGCTGCTTAGCTGCAGGACACCTTCTTGACTACGTCAAGGGGAGGTGTTAAGCCGTTTGGGTGAAGGTGAAAATAGAATGTGTGTTTTCGCCTGTTTAGTATTCGCGTGTCTTGCAACCTCTATGGTGTAATGCAAAATACTTCTTTGTCTAACGAGCCTCTGGTGTTTTTTTCTTTCTTAGTCGTTATCTAAGACGGGCTCTCATGTATTTCAAGGGGAAGATGGCAGTTTCAGTTCGAATCCACCCCAATTGATATTTTTGAAAGTACAAAATGGCATTGTTAGCTTGATTTGTTTAATGTGTATAATGTAAATAATTCCTTGGGGTGTGATGCGATCAATATGTGTCCATTTTAAGAACAAAAAATTAAGTTAAAACACCAAAACATTGTGTTTTCGAGGAGGCAGTTCCCATTCCTCCCCTTTGGGTTTACTACCGAACATGACACACGTAGATTTACATTCTCAATGCAATCCCAACGAAGTTTAACACTACTAGAGCCAATATTGTTGAATAATTCTTCAGTGCAACAATACTAACTTTTTTGATAAATGTGGGTTACTGAGAGTTCAGAATACGAAGGCTTTATAGTAATAGCAGGAGCCATAGGAAATGAAAGAGTACGGGAGTATTCCTTTTCGTAACTGTTGATAGCTGATTTGTGTACCTTCACAACTTCTTTCTGGGACACAAGATACGGCTCAGAGCAATATTTGGTGGATATTTAATGAAAATGGGCGTCTCTCATAAAGCATAGTGAGGTTTAAAAAGCATTAACCCGACTGCGGTAGTCAGTAATATATTACAGGGATGCACTGAGGTACGGTGAAACATAAAAATTGATTTTACCAAAAATGATTTTTTTGTTTATTGTTTAAATGCTGATCTTAACTTTAAAATAAGTTTTCGCACCTTTTTTCTACGGTTTGTAATGGGTTTTATTAGTGATGACTGAGATGTGTTAATACGGTCAGAACTTGTGGTATTATAATATTAAGTAACCGTTAATAAAAGGTAGGAAGTATGTGCAGTCGGAACATCGTGACACTATTACTTGCATATCTACTGAGTTTAACTTCTTCGAAAATTGTTTTAAATTGTTTTTCGGTGAAAAATGTCAAATTAATAATCCAGAAAAAAAATTGTCCGAGTACCAAACTCTATAACGAAACTCGAGGATTAATTTTGTTTTGTGTGTCGTAAATAAAGTTCTCGAGGAAACGGTCCGCAAGATACAAAATTGAACATTTTTTAACCAAATTTAACCAGCTATCGGCTTAACGCCTCTCCTTAAGCAGAGATTGGGAAAGAGAGTGTTGGTTGTGATGTGTTGCAGAGAGCCCAACTCCTCTTTCTGAAAATTTAGCATTCGCACTCCAAGGCTTGGAACGTATTGACATAAATTATACATATTCGGCAATACGCGGCTTTAAGGTTTGCTGTAGAATAATTATCACCCGACCTAGTAACTTTGAGTTTAGTCTCTCGTGTAATGCAATCGTACATTTCTTGTCTCGCTCGAGGTTCTTGCGCTACGCTCGTGTGCGCACATTCCGCTGGTGCTGGTGCTTGTGGCGATTGCTGTCATTTGCAACCGTCGCCCTTGCCCATCGTCCTTCCGAGCGCTGCGTGTCCGAGAACGACATTTTTAGTTGGTTGTGGGCCACCTGGTCAGAATCGCTCGTTCGAGAGGCTTCTATCTTTGACCATCCAGAAGTTGGGCGAGTAATTAAGCACCTCTCCTATCACTTTAATACGCCGAAAATTTCAGTATTTTACACTAGGAACGGATGTTTGAGTAAACTTGACGGAATCATTCGACACGTCTCGTATATTGTGAAATATACAGTGAAAGTCTTCCCAAGTCATTCCTTCGTATTCTTTCAGAATAGAAATTTGAAGACAAATTTGTCAAAGATTTTCTTTGTTTGTAAAAATTAAGTTATTTCATATTAAGAATTTATATACTTTATCCATATTGTATACGTATGATGCACTTAATTTGAATAATAATGGAGAAATTATCGAGCTTCTACCAATGTCACAAGAAAATTGAGGAATGTGATGTTCAGTTTTTCTATTTTCGACCCTTGTTAGTGTGTGATTCTAAAATAATCTAAAAGTGAGTGCTAAATGATTACGGAATCTACAATTATTTTGTTACGGTGATATCAATACAGATGCGCCTTCACCCCTCAGTGTCGATCATCTGTTTTGCATTCTTCCGATTCTTCGTATTTCAGGAACTCCCTTCATCTTACTTCGCCATTCTCACTTTGTTTGGTTTGGTTTAAAAGGGATGGCACTTGACGAGGCAGAGTGCGGAAGTGGAGCCAGGCGGTGCGGCGCGGCGCGGCCTCCCACGAACACTTCTTCTGTCTCTGGCCGTGCGGGGGTGGGGTGGCTGGGTGGGGGCGTCGCTCGGTCGTCTCCTGATGGCCCCATTGTCTTCTGTCGCGCCTCGCTCGCTGCGCGCGTGCTCTGCGCTGTAGCTCTCAGTAGGGATAGAAACTACAGGGCCACCGGGGACAAAAGTAAAACTGGCAGTGCGTAATTTTTTTATATTTTAATCGGAAACCCCATTCCGAAAGGTACTCTAATTCCGCGAAATGTGAATTTCATGTCTAAAAATCACTTGCACATCAATTAATTTGGGCAGCATTGTGTGAGAAAGAAACCGAAGCAGCACATTACCTGTAATCGTACATCAATTCCAGGATCTTTTCTCAGTAATAAGTAAATATTAAATCAGATTATTATTTCATATACCACACTGTAAAAACAAATTAATGTAAGCAAAAAAGTCTGAAATAAGGTCTAATTTCTGTTTGCGTGTTTTCAAAATTTACGTTAGAGGATTTATGTTCCTAAATCTAATTGTAAGTAGATGTAACACATACGTATGAACACGTCCGATTCACTGTTATAATTTTCACATCTATAAATTAAATGTGTTAGGAAAGTACTCTGTAATGAGAATAGATGAGAGGATTTTGTCTGCTTGACTTGGGATTCTAGGAGTTCTGGGGGCACTGCACAGCCCCACCTCGTCCCCGTCTTTGACCTTTTTCTCTGAAGAGGCGATAGGAAGCAAGAGCCCTGCAGTACATCTCCCCTACCTCCAACCACACATATACTCTGAATTTCTTAATTAGTAGTTAATTTGAATTAGAAGTAAATATATTTGATGAATGAAAACATTCTGAGTCTCAATTCAGTCGGGGCCTGGGGCAAGTTGCCTCAGCTGACAGGGGGAGAAACGGTGCCGACAGGTGGCAGACTGCTGTGGACCACGCACTCGGCCAGTGGATTGAGCTGGTTAAAAAAAAAATGTGGTTGCAAAATTCACACACACATACACAGTTTTCAGAGTGAGCCTTTTTGCAGGCTTTTTCGTGATCCCAGAGCAATTTCAAAGACACACTCCTAAATAGAGCAGAAAGAGTTCGTCCAAAGAACAGTTCAAGTAGTTGCAGAACGCGGTAGATATATATTATACAACTGACTCGTGAAGTGTCGATGCATTTCTAATTCACCATTTCGAAGTGATGGAGCCGCGACATCGTAATATCGATTCGGGAATATGAATTTTCCGGTATCAGGGACTCGCCAAATGTGGCAACGTGTTGTAGGAAGTAATTTATTACATACTGGAACAAGATTGATTTTCATTTTCGTTACCAGGGCCCAGCAGTAAGAGTTTTGTCTGTCAAAAATTGCAGTTTCCCCCCCGCAGCATTACAATTCTTCCTCTGTACTGCGTAAGAAGTCGGCGAGAAAGTAAATAGGATTACGAGATTGGCCGGGCGTTGCACAACGCGTTAAGTTTGATACGTAGTGTATTGCAATACTCACTACGACTTTGACCATTCTCTCTTTCAAGTGCTGGCACGAGAGTTACACCCTTCCCCAGTTTTGTTTTCAATATTTAAATTCATTGTCCCCCTCCCCCCGCCCAAAAAAAAAAAACACTTTAAACGGCTGACCTACACATATGCACTGTAATACAAGAAATATCAGGTGTTAGCTAGTCCTGGCTGGAGAGTTACCTTGTTGGCGGAAACATATTTGGAGGGGAAGATCCTCGCAAGTTGCGTAGGTCGACACTGGATCTCACCATCCTGCGGCAAAGGAATACCGCCTTCTCCCCTGATTAAACTTTGACTGTGGGTTTGTGCAGAGCATACCAACATATTTCTCCCGGCATGTGAGATAGTGCAGTGTGTGTTTGGGAAAGGGGTAGGATAGGACAAGGAATGATGAGAAATGATCGCGCGCGGACCATGGCCTGTTTGTTAGGGTACTGCTACGGCATTCGTCTGGTGTTAATCGGAAAATACCAATCAGACGGCTAGAATTCTCATCCAAACAGCGACTGAATTCGACCTGCGTATCTGGCTAATGTCGAAAATCCTGGCGCCGTCGGGAGTGGAACCCTAAGACCTCCCGGTCGGAGCAGCGAAATGAGTGTGCCCCCCCCCCCCCGTGTAGGTGGAGGGGTGGGGAGTGCAAAGGCGTCGGTTTCGCCGCGCACGCGACCGTTCTCGCTTTCGTTTACAGCAGGATGTGCAGTGCCCCCGCGCGGTTTTACCTCCTGCGTTTTCTCGGCCGCTTTCTACTACTAGGCGCCCTTATCGCGTCGCGTCGCCTCACCCCGTGGCACTGGCCTCCCCTGCCTGCGCCGTACCAGCTTCTTTCCGCTCGCTTGTCACAACAACACCAGCGCTCTCTGACAGGGCCTACATCCGCACGGCAGCTCTTAATGAGACTTTTCCCCTCACTACAGCAATTGTTTGCGAGCACGTAAACTGCTGATCGGGGCAGTTCGATGTTAACGATTTATTGATGTAACTACTTCATTTTTAACGACGTTTCAGTTTGTTTTTTTAAACTGTGATTTTTTTCAGTTTACTTAATTTGAACTTGATTTTGTGGAATATAACAAAACATAATCCTTATAACTTACATTGCTAAAAATTGATCCCTTTTATCCAACAGCAAATGTTCAAAATATTTATTGCATGCTCTTTGAAATGCGATGTAAAAGTTATTTTCTGTATAATTTATTTTGAGTAACGATATACAAGTAAAATGTTGTTCAGAGGCTGATAACTGAAGTCATGCTTAATCTAACCTCCAAGTCGGAGAAATTTGTCCTAGAAAAAGAAAGGTCTCCCTGATATTCTTGAATGCGTCCAATATACTTTATCTTCATCAATTTAGTTGTTTACTTCTTATACTATTTCCTTATTAAACGATTTAGTATAAAGAATAAACAATTTTCTCTGAAATATATTTCGGATGTCCTGAATTCCATTGCTATCCTTACGGCCGCCCTACTCGAAGCAGAATGTCCACGAGGCCTAGCCTCTCAGCCTGCATGTGGAGGTGGTGATGAAGCAGGGGGGGGGGGAGCGCAGTGTCGCGTTCTCGCTTTGGTGCGGCCGTCGCCTCGCGTGGTGGCGTGCGACTCCGCATGAGGGCGCACATGTGTGGCCTGTGCCTACCTAGTACACGAACGTTTTCTATGTTGTGCAACGGGGCCCTCTTAACAAGTCTATTGTCAAATGACGTTTTCAGGAGGCTATTGTTCACTGACCTAAAAGTACGTGCGCTAGTACTTAGAGAGCATTTCGCGATGGATAAGATTCCAGTGTTTAGGGAGATTGTTTTTGGAATTGGGTACGGGAGGGAGAAGGGTTAGGAAAGTGTTGCTTACAGAATATTAAAAGGAGTCGAATCAATCTAAAACAGGGTGACTGACGAAATTATGCTGTCAGTGTTTTGCTGGAAACCATAATTATCTTGACCCGAATACCAACCAGACAAAAATGTTGAAAGGCCGTGATATTATTATTATTATTATTATTATTATTATTATTATTATTATTATTATTATAATCATCATCAACATCGTCTACAATTAAATTGAGCAATAAATCAGAATGGAGAGATAATTGGACTAATGAACTAATTGAGAGACCAAGAGAGGAACTTATCAGGTCTTAGAAATGCACTTGTTGCAGGAATTATATGCCATGAAAGAGATTTTAGACTATTTCCTGCTTACGATATGATGTACTTACGAAAAACACGTGTAAAAATGTAAAACGGCATTTATGAGAGACGTGGATATACCAATGCTATGAGCCTCTCATTTCGTAGAATAAAACATGCAATTCTTGCACTGCGTTTGAGTCTCTGTAGATTGTATGTCGCGAAATAAATTGTGTGCCGTAGTTTCCACATTAGGGTGGGATATGTGGGCGTGGGGACTCGTTCAGGTGTCCCAGGAGCTTGCGGTGACCCCCGGTGGCGTCCCCGCGCCAGGTCGATATCTTCTTTCTCTGTGCGTCCTGCGCCTGCAGCTACCCCTATGCGACAACATCCCTCTGCACTGACCCGCCCCTGTCCAGTCGGAAACTCTTCTCAGCAGAGGTGTGCCCTATGAACGTTGTGAATGGGGCCCCGTAGCCGTCCGAAATAAAACCTCCTGAAGTCCAATTTTCAAGTGCACTTGAACCTGACTGAGTAGGATTTCAAGGAGCAGACATTTCTCATTTGGGGATATGTGTCGAATATCCAATTTCTCATTTTTTAGAGTTCAAAAAGTTTTTGTGTTACTTGTAAGATTGCAGATTCAAATCACATTTATTTCTGTTACGAAGGTTCATGTTGAATAAAAATGCAATGCATTATCAAGAAAGTTTATTATTAAAAGGTTATGGATTTACACTTCCACTTGCACCTTCAGATAAGTCTTAAAATGAACCGATTTTGGTATTTTATATCCTTAACAAATTTCTTGGTGTGTCTTCCCTGTATCATATTCACTCAAAAGCTTCATTTTTTCACTCGCTGCCTACGAATTGTTCTTTCGCTTGGACATTTACTACGCGATTGCAACAGATGAAGGTTCATGGTGCGCGTTCGGCCTGTAGCCTTCATCAAAATTTCCACTGAGGACAAGTAATGAAGAATAGCGTGGAAAGTTGCTAACATTTTGATAATCGCTTTTTTGAAAAATATCCTTTGTTAGCAACCAACG
This sequence comes from Gryllus bimaculatus, assembly GCA_017312745.1. Lineage (NCBI taxonomy): Eukaryota > Metazoa > Arthropoda > Insecta > Orthoptera > Gryllidae > Gryllus > Gryllus bimaculatus. The sequence goes on along the minus strand of BOPP01000069.1, from coordinate 4,942,825 downwards.
AAAAACTCTCAATGCAAAAGTGGTCTTAGTTAAATAGGTATTACGTTCTCACAAATAGATGTTTTTCATACAAAAATGCTGAGACTTCATTATTAGTGTTACTAATAGAGGTTTCTCACTTATCCAGTTTCACTATTTATGAATGACTTGACCATCGTTCAGAATAATGCAGAACCGGTAGGCGTAATTTGGATTACTCTGACTAGGGTGATTTGGCCTATTTTTTTTATAATCGGTTGGTGTTGGGGTGAAGAGACTTGAGACTTGAAAGTCCATTAGAAGAAACGTGCAAGTAAAATTTCGTGAGATCATTCAAAAGCAGAGAATAATAGGTTTTTGATGGAGATTGTAGATTTTGTCATTCTAAGAAGTCTCCAAGAAACTTCACTCGTCAAAAAATGATTTGAGTATTTTCCCCCGAATGGTCATCGCATGGACCACATGAAGTTAGGTTACTGTGCATTACTCTGATTCTTCAGATGGCAACGGCTGTTTCTTGTGTGTGTGTGTGTGTGTGTGTGTGTGTGTGTGTGTGTGTGTGTGTGTGTGTGTGTGTGTGTGTGTCCGAATCGCTTCGTGGTCGGCGCGCCGTGCCTGCTCCTGTGCTTCCGTTACTCCCCTGTCAGGCTCAGGAGCCAGTGCTATCTCGCGCCCCATCTCGCAGGGCGGGGAGGTATTGGGGGCGGAAAGCGCTAACGGGAGCCGCCGCGCCACTGTGGGTTCCAGGTGCGCGCTGTGCAGCCGCCCCACCCCCTTCGCTGGCGTATTTCGCTTGCGGTAGTCTGCGCATTGCAGCGCCGGGAAGTGAATAATTGCTAAAGTACGAGAGACCGAACTGTAGAAATGAGGTGTTGTCATAGGCACTTTCCGGCCGTGTGACGTACTAGGTTTTGTTACATACAATGTCCGTATTCTTAGAGAGAGTTCACGACCTGTAGAAAAGATCAAATCAGGATATTGAACAATCCATCATTTATGGCATGAATTTTCTTACGCTTAGAGGTTTTACACAAAAATATATATTACAACTATTTAAAATTATTTTTGAATGAAAAATCACAATTAAATGCATTCTGATTTTTTCCTTAAAAGGCAGCTGCGATGGTAGTATTCATTACCTTCTCTTCCAAAATGGGGTTGATATTACAAGTATACACTCTATTTAGCAAATATTGTTCCGAATGTCTACACGTTGAGCGTTTGAGATATCAGTCACCTTGATCTCCTCTGATGATCGTTGATCAGTATCAAAGTTCGGGCGTGCCTTGTGCCATCTTCAGATTCTGCTTTTTAATTTCTTTAATTTTATTTTTAGACGAATATCGCGATCTGAACTCGCCAGTTGTTAGATAAATAGGAGCTGTATGTAGAATTTAACATTGTGAATGAAATACGTTAGGACATGCTTACCTCTAATATTTGTAGATGTAGCGACACTAGAGGACTTCCTGTTGATGTTCTCGAAAGAAGAAATACTTCCTCATTAACTGCGGGAATTATCAGAGGAAGATTTGAATGTACTGCGACGGTATCTTTGTCCCTGGCGAGAGCTGCTGCATCCGTGGGAAGACTTCTCGGAGAATTCTCAGGATGTAGCCATTCTCGGTCTCCGATAAGACCATTGCCAAGATGAGGTGTGGAGTATGCTGCTTGTGTCCTCAGTTGCGACCGTCCTTTTCAGCTTGCTTGCCTGCCTGCCACCTCTCCTGTAATATTAGCATAGGAAAACAAACGATTGAACAGTGAGCCAGGAACTCATAAATTCACGTTCTGTCGCATTGAACCAATTTTTGTGACTGATAGAAGCCAGGGATTAGTAGTTCGTCGTAGAAAGAGACTGGCCATTAGTGGGCCTAGGCCCATGAAAATAGTCACAGCAAAGTTTTTCTCTCTCTTCGGCCGGCTTATGCATAATTCACTTGATAAGTTACATAGTCATATGATTAAGATATTTGTGACACATTTTGCAGTACTTGCTAGTCCCTCATGTGGAGTTTGTCAGTCTGGTTCCTCATCGCGTTGTTGTTGTTGTTGTTGATAGCATATATCGATATAAAAGCATTACCCGGTATGCCATGGGGGCAGAAAATCCTTTAATTCTTCCAGAGCTTATCCGAATCTGGAAAGGTATAGTTATTTGGAATTTCTCTGTCATTTGAATTCTTCTTGCAAAGTAATTATAAATAATAAATGTAGACAGCACATGTATTCCGCTAAAAATGAATATAAGAGAACCTTTTCTTTAAGGCGGGGGTGTATGTTGGGCGTGGTTGGATCTTGCGCTTGTTTTGCCGCCGCGTTGCAATCTGCTGGTTTCTCCCAAGTCGTGCTTGGTGGCGTGGGTGTGGGAGGCAGCGCCGTCTTCTTTCTGTCGTTGCTCCTCTTCCCGTCAGCTCCCCTGCGCTCGGCCGCCGCTCGCTGTCTGTTGTTCACAAGGGCTGCGTTTCCCTGCAGGAAGAGCGCCGCTGCTAGATGTCCCACTGTACTTCCGACAGCTCTCGCCACGTGCGACGTTCGACTTGCCCTGAAGCAATCGCCTTCGCCGTGCGTGCTACAGTGCAGGAGCACAACCCGCGGCCCACTAATATTTCCACGTCCACGTTTTTCCAGAAAACGCTCCGCGACATGTGCGTGACAATAGAAACTTTGATTGCAAGGGCGAAGTACGCGTGTGATATGAAACGCAAGCAGACGAAATAATTATTATTGTAATTATGAATTATTAGGTAAGGAGTGCGTTTACTTAGTATTGTCGACCGTTCTCAACTCGTAAAAAGCACTCTCACGTCAGTTCATATTGAATGAACGTGCACTGTCTGTGCGTATTCAAGTTTCTGAAAATGATCAGTCAGTTGCTTGCTCTAGCTTTGGATATATAAAAAGAAACAGTATTGTCTGAAAGACCAGGTCTCTGCCAGGTGCTTGTCGAAGCTCTGTGCCTCGCTTTAATTTCAAAATTCCATTTGCCTCTAATGTGGGTTTTGGAATGTTCGCATTGACAATTTTACTCAATAATATTGTTAAAATCGTTAGTATGTAAGGGCTGTAGCTCGTACGGACAATTTTTATACGGTAAAAATACAAATATAATAAATGCGCTTAGGAAAGAATGATTGCCGAGAATTCGCTAGTTTTGCGCATGGCTGCTTTCGCTGAGTAAATCGCATACACCAACCTGTGCATGTGCGTTCGTTGCCGCCTGTGGTGAGGCTCGGCGCCCGTGTTATTATTACATGTGCCGCCCTAACCACTTACGCAAGCTGGTTATTATCGTCCCGTGCGTGCAAGGGCAGATTAGCGAGGTGCGGGCGCTGGCAAACGGCTCTCGCCCTCCCCCCTTCTCTTCTGCTTTGCCGCGTCTCTTAAGCTCATCTTCAGCGTGCGTTGTATTCATCTCGTTCTCGCCCTTCTCCCAGCTCGTGCCATCCACAGCTAAGTCACTCTGCTCTTTCTAGATTATGTGGCTAGTGTCCGGCACCTACGCTTAAAAAGAGTTTGTGATTTTTTAAGGAAAGTTGTGCCCGATTTTGCTTTAGGAGATTAGTCTGTTTTGTAAAGATTTAAATTGATGACAAGAAACTTAAATTTAAAAAAAATATTGAAACTGAAATTCCAACAAAATTGGAGTGGAATGAAATCCGGCGGCAACGGCGGTGTATGAATGCAAGCCATTAATTTCAATTACAAGTAAGGCAAGGAATTGTTTATAAATGCATGCGTAATAAAATTGTACGTTTTTATATGCAAGGCTTGCGTAGTTTCTGTCGTTTTGTATTCGCTAAACCCTAATCGCTATAATTTTAGGGTTGCTATGGCCCTTAGTCATATTCATTGTTTTAATGTTAGAGAGTGAGAGTCAAGGTTTAAAGTTAATAGTACTTTATTATTCATTTTATAGTCATATAGAACATTAAAGTGTTTTGACAAGTTTTGAAAAATTGCGTGGTTGCTAAAGGCGAGGAAGGCAAATGAAAGGATCTTTATTAGTTTGATTTCGTGAGCAAGATGACAGTCATGATTTAGGGAGAGATACGTAATTATTGAATGTAGAATGTGTGAAGAGTTTGCCGTCTAGAGAGAACCGAAAACAAATTGTTTGTTGGAAACAAATATGTCAATTTCTTGAAGACTTATCTTCACGCTACTTATGGTTGAGATGAGCCATTGGAACATGTAAGTGACACTTGTGAACATAATATATTATTAATTCTGTTCTCTAAATCGGGTTGGAAAGTTGTGAAAAATGTAATAAGGTGCGATGGCACGTAGTATGTGAATCGAACATCATATTGCAGTCGCTGCGCATGTAAAGAATAGTAATTTAAACCAGTGAAATGTTTTTTGTGGAGCGTCCGTTGTATGCCGCCGCCATTTGGGGAACGGTGTCTTAACCCAGAACGCATGGGAGCCTCGTGCCGCTCTTTGTTGGTGCGTGGTGGGATGCGATGACTCACGGGACCCAGGCGCTAGCAGTCGCTGGCCTCGTTCCCTCCGCACGACCTACAAGATCGAAGGTATCGGCATTTTGCATTTTTTTGCCTACTTTGTACTGTGTCAATACTAATGTTATGACGATGGGACTGTTGTTTCTAACTTATGATTTCTTGAATATTCATCAATCATCTTAACGGGATCAATATTTCTATGTAGTAGTTGTGCTCATAAAGTACAAAGTTTTACCATACTTCAAATCTTCGTAAGACCGTTGACTCTTGTAAAGGAATTTGTGCACTTCCAAATACGTGTATACTGATGGATGTGTAATGATAACTAAGAAGTAATGAAGGTAAGCCTTTTGTTGTAATATCATTAAAAGCAACGACCAGTATTATGATGCATAATATTAAGAATTCGAGGAAATAGATGATTCAAGAATTTAAGACCTTCTGGATCCTGATTCAGTTTTGAAAATATAGTACTAGTATCGCTTCCAAGTTTTACCTTGGTATTGTGTACTAAGAATAATACTGTAAACGTATGTACCAGTAAATTATATTATGTATTAAAACAATTTACTTTCAGAATATTTCAAAATTGTGACGTTATAATATTCTTCGTTTGACGCAAAATTAACATTTTCTCAATAACCACGCCGAGAGATTTCCGTTAAAGGATACTTTTCCTCGATTTTTGTGGAGTGTGACTGACCACATCCTAACTGTCGTTGGCAAATTACTCATATTACATGCTTCGCTCGAGAGCCTTCCTTGCTTTACTACCACCTGTTTTACTCTATTCTGTCTGACCTGGAACGTTAACTGGCTGTTGTATAACCGTGTAATCCAACAGGACAGTGTAATGAGAGGAGCTGTTTCATCTGAAGGAATAGGTATTTGTCTTAAATAATGACTCGTAATGGGTATTTGCGGGAGTGATTAATACTGTAGTACGACAATACATTAGAGGACAATACATATGGAGAATGCTAATTTTTTTTAGCTTAGTTTGAATGATTTAGATATAATTAAATAAAATTAGTTTATTTCGATTATTTTTCTAGCCTAGTATCGTTTGGAACAATGATAAATCAGAATTTTTTTAAGGAAGGTATGTTCTCTTAGTGGGAAATTTAAGCACCTTCATAACTTCTTTAAACTATGTCGAGATTTTTTCTTTCTTCACGACGTTCAGTATCTTGTCATGAAATGAGATAATTTTTCGGTCACAGATCACAAACAGCAGCAAGAGGAAACAACCGAAGCGATAGTTATCGATGATCAACAACACTAAAATTTAAATGAACTTGACTGTCCGGGTGTCGTCGCGTCGAAGGCTGTGCTGCCGACCTTTCGATAATCGTGTCGCGGTTTTCCTCATTGCGGGTCTGCGGGGCAGAGGAAGAATACGATGATAGAAACGTCGGCAACACTGCTTTCGACGCGGTGTCACCTGGACAAGATCATCTACATGACACTGGCCGCGGAAGCCTACGACTTCACTTAATAACAAAATTTATCACAATTAGTAATGTCGCCCGTGTATTCCCAACGATGCGAAATGACTGCACGAAATACACTGCAAACTCTGAGGCCAATAAGCTGGAAGAGGGATTGTCATCCTAGTGGTCAATCGTTCCACAAACGTAACTGCAGTAATCAAATGCACATTTTAAATAAAGAAACCTAATGTATAAAGAAAATAAATTCCCCAAACATAGGAAATAATGCATTCAGTACCGAGGAGAATCGACTGTACTTGTGTGTTTCTATAATGCAGCAGTTCATAAAGTTGAGATGCGAAGTTCATACGAAGACAGAAAATGTGGAATCCTTCAAGGCCAGCGCATTGCGATGTGTGACGCTTTCTGTGCGTCGTTGTGGAACTAAAACATCGGGGAAAGACAGAGTGCTCGCAGTGGACGCATAGGGACGTGCGGCCAGTCAGAGGGCTCTTGCATAACATTGTTATATATAAACAATGTTATTGTTATAACATTGTTATCGTCCATAAGCGTGACGTCAGATATCGGTGCGCTGCCTGACTTGCACCTACAAGCCGCGCCAACGAGAGCAATCGACAAGCGCTCTATGATTTGAAAATGATATACGTTGATATTGCAATATTTCGGCTATTGAATGCAATTAAATGAAAAAATGTATATATTCCTAATGTGTGATAAATAGTTTAGGGTTATCTAAGGATGTGCAACCCATCTCCATCCCTTTAACTCTATCCTCGTGGAAACGTACACCGAACTCACAGAATGGCCTCGGATGAAGGCACGAAATTACATGCCCGGATTTCTTTCAACGTTAGATTGTTATACAAATTCTGTTAATTAAGCAGGTTAGTGTTCGCTGTGCCAAGATCCTGTACGTGGTTTCGCCTCCTTGCGTCAACGACCTGCTTCGTTTTGAATATTCATGGGAACGTGGAAGGCAGCGGATAACAAGCTCGGGAAGTCCAACTCGTACTTCCCCGGCCGCGCCTGGTGCACTTACGCCGGTTTACGCAGCGACAGTACAACAATATTATTAGTGAATGAACGAAAAACATACTGCAGTGTTGATACATATTTAAGGGAATATCTATTTCTTGTTCATACTTTGATACTAAACACAATTACGAATATTATTCCAAACGATGTAAAGACTACGGATAAGTGTTTTCACAGTTTGAAATGTCGGTAATTGTAATCAGTATTTGGAATACTGAAATAAGGGGGAACTGGCTTTTTTCTGCGTCTTCAACTGTGCATTGCTTTTAAACTAGTGGTGTTCCAACACATACTTTCTCCATTATTTGTAATTTTCGAAATTTTCGAAAATGCAGGGAGATGAAAGAAAATTAATACTGCCTAATTTTTAAGTGTCCTTTGCTTCAAGGATAATATAAAAAAAGGAAAAATAAATTGCGAAGCAACATTACACAAAAACTTCTATACAAATTGTACGTAGATCAACTTGAACTTTTTTAGAAGAGATATTGCTAAAGAATAAAATCTCTATCATCAATATTGTACTCTTGTAATGTTACTCTTTGCAATTTTCGAAAATATAGGAAGGAATAGTTCGAAATATAGTTCGGAGAAAATGTGACATGCCCCATTTTTTGAGCGTCACTTGCTTTGTACGAGATTACAAAATTGAGACCGTTTTTAAGAAAATAACTGTTTAAAAATTGCCAGTATTTCACGCAAAATTACGCGAAAACTATCTTCATAATGCAGACGGCAGGAAGCCACCGAAAAAAATTTGAACTTTTGCAGTTTTCCAAAATTGAGAGATTTTAACGATAGTTAGGCCAGCGCCGTTTTTAGGCGTTTTTTGCACTATCCGAAGAAAAATTAATTAAAAAGTTGTGGATCCGTTCTTACCAAAAATTTGAAAATGATAAAGCTTTATGTAAAGAACTCCCAAAAACCAAAATATCCATTTCAAACTCGCCGGACCTCAGATTCAGAAAGATCGATATGACCATTTAGATTTTGGAGAAAATTGAACGGTTTAGTCTAGCGTTGACCACAGTTTTGCCGTGAATTAATTTTTCAGTATCAAGAATCCACACTGTGAATTCTGAGTTCAGAAGATGATAAAGAATGCAATTTATTACACATTGGAATAAGATAATAGATTTTTCGGTTAGAGGTCTCCACAATAAATTTTTCTGAGAAAATCACACTTACCGCTGCAGTGTTGCAGTAGTTTCTGCTAACTACATACATAGTAAGGCCTGAGAGTAAAAACCAACTAATTTGACCTTTTAAGTTAATATGTGGAGATTCATCGGCGATGGCTTCTGTGACCGGCGTGAGCAGCCCTTTTCAGGCAGCATCATGTGAAAAACTGACGTAGCAATTCGGAATGACAATTAGGGGGATGGAAGGGAGTATGTAGTGTTTTGCTTCTGGGTGAGCTTTGTTTGTAGCTCTTAGGCCATTGGGCCAAACGCATATTGGATGCGTTGTTCTAACAAAAACTTATTTTTTTTTATTTCACGTTGTAAACAGTTAAAAACTGTGCAAAGTATTATGGTGGGAAGTGCAATATGTGCACTGTTTCTTGAGCTCAGGGATGTCTGTTTTAATTTAATACATTTTAAGTCGAATTATGAATAGGAGCAGCGAGCTTTGTAGGCAAGAATTGACATTAAAAAAATTCGCTCCCGCTTATGAATTGGATGAGACTGGTACTAAGCGTGGAATGGAAAATAGGGTGGGAGGGCGGAGGATGAGAATGCGAGAGGGGCCGCCGCGTGACCCCTGAGGATCCGGTTGCGGCGCGGCGTCGCACCTGCATGACGAGAGCGCACGCGTTGGGGGCTGACGTCACGGCCTGGCCAGCCCGGCCCGGCCCGGGGCGCGCCCCTCCTGGCCGTTCTCGCGCCCTCACCAGGCCAAGGGCGCTGTCTACTACGTAGTTCATGTGAAGGTTACAAATCGAGCGTTAGCCCGCGCTTTGAGTCCCAGTATTTTTGAAAGTGCATATTTCTTTAGTACATCGATGTGAGACAAAAGCATTTGGATTTTTCCCCTTTCCCCCACAATTTGTACACATTCTAATCATTTGGTACCCATTATTTCATAGGTTTTATAAATGTCAATATTGTAATAGGTCACTAACGCAAACTCATGACCTCCCCCACCCCACTTTGACCGATCCTACTGTCCCGGTCCTTTGCGTAAAACTGAAGAATTTTGCCGTTTTTTACTCTTTCTGTTAAATAATACCAACTTGCTCGCACCCGAGTAAATATGGCGTTGCGAGCAGGGACAGTGAGATCGGCCGTCACACTGTTCACATTGTCCATTCCACGGAAGGTCAGGGGAAACTGAAGATTTGTACTATATTGCGTACTGTTGATTTAAACGTAGACTTTACCGCCGATTCTCCCCTTGTAAATCTTATTGGTTATCGAATGTTTGTGGTGGGGACCACACATCGCTTATCCTGTTGCCCTAAGTCTCGTATTTTCGGACAACAATGCAATTTTTGCTCTGTTTTGGTATAATATGCGTGTACCTCGCCGCCACCTGTGCCAGTCACTTTTGAATGACACTAACATTCCCCCAAGCCTGACGTATTTACGAAGTTAGAGCTGAAAAGCTTATAATCACTCTATTACGCATGAATCCTATCCATTCGAAGAGACATCGTGGTAAACACAACTTTTTATTCTCTCAGGGACCCTCCAAACGGGGTTTTCCACCCAAATCTCCATTTCGGTTTTTTTGAACCGCCTCCATTATATTTCCATTAAACCACAGAATTCAATACGTTTATGTATGTTTGTTTATAGGTATGTATTTGTATGTCCACGTATTAATAAGTATTTATTTAGCGTATATACGTACATAAATACGTAAATTGATCTAGTCTAGTCTTATTTCTGGTTGATTTTGTTGAGATATGTTCAATATTTATTATTATTATTATTATTATTATTATTATTATTATTATTATTATTATTATTATTATTATTAGAGAACTCCATAGATTGGCTAGGGCCCCCTCACTGCAAGTGTGTGATGTAAAAGGCGAGTTACATCCACGCAAGCACAATTGTGTCCACAGGCAAACGCGCATGGAGATTGTGCTCGCGGTGTGACGTAGCCGGAGATAGAGAAATCGCCGTTCGCCGAGATAATGATTATAATGCGACATTATGGACTTGCAATGTTTTATATAGATGTCAGTTGTAAGGGAAAATATTTGTGGGTACATATTATGCCTCCGAGAGAGCTTGTTTAATTGCTTTCCTGATGTTTCTTATGTTACGAACCGGAAACGTCATTAATCTTGGAAAAGGCTCGTTACAGAGTATATTTGGAAAAGGCTATTGGAAAAGGCTAGTTATTAGTGTGCGTTCTGATTGTGTCGGATCCTGTGCTAGGGCGGAGAGCAACCTTACGTGCTCGTTCACAGGCGACTGTGTGCACGCCACCAAACTGAAACTAAATCTGTAAAAAGGAATTTTCGTCATATTTTAATCTTCGAACATAAAAAGTGCAAATTAAATTTTTAATATTTTAAAGGAAATTATCTTCCTTAATTATAATGTATGAAATGCATTGCTTGTCAAGTGCCTCGCGGTCAACAAAGTTAATAATAATAATAATAATAATAATAATAATAATAATAATAATAAACAGCATTTTGTTTGTTTTCTGTAATAATTCTGCAGCAAGCATGCAAAAAATGTAATAATATGCCCGCGCGCGCGTGTGTGTGTGTGTGTGAACTTTCATTTACATGTGCACGAAATCTTCTGTTGGAATTCAGCACATTGCATCGTGCTGTTATTGATAAATTTCAACTCCCCCACAGGGAGAGGTCACTGATCGGGCGGTAATTCTAGTCTTTGAGAAGCCATCCGATGACGTTTCTTGAATAATATCAATAGGATATCAGATTCGCAGTATTGGATTTCTTCTATCTTAAGATATACCTGTGAGCAAATCAAGAAGTTCATCGACAGTATCTGTACTCATAAGCATGCGATATTTGCACTGTGCTGATGTACTGGTTAAAACAATTAATTTACCGTGAAACCTTCTTTTCGGTTAACAGTGAAGCTGTTACAGCTTTAATCGACGGTACATTATCGGTAAATTACACTTGATGAAAGAGAGAAAAATTCGCTGATATCACCTTAGCAAGAGAAACGAAACTTTTATAATCACGTGAAGTGTCTTTTGTGGATAATTGTGCTCACATAACCAAGGGGGGGGGGGTGTTTAAAAAAAAGTTGTGTTCTGCAGCCATGTAACTGAACACGTATTCGAAACGCTTGTAGAAACCTCGCAAATGTCGAATGTGAGAGCAGGTGCGCGCCATGTATATTAAGAGAATTGTGAAACAGCTTAGCATACAGTAGGGAGAATATAATTATTTTAAAAGGGTTTCGTTGGAGGCAGAAGCTTTTGAAATTCCTAGGATTCGGCCGCGCGTGGGGGGTGCTGTGCGGCTGAGCCTGGCGCCTCGGCCCTCCGCCGTGTAAGGGGATCCGCCGCCCGGGCGAAGGCAGCGGCTCGCGTTTCCCCGCGCGCTCCAGCCGGCCACGCCCCCGCGACGCGCCGCTGCGCCGGGTCGGGTTCCCCTCGGCCGCACCAACAACGAGGGAGGTTCGGGAGGGGGCTTTCCCACGTGAAGGACTATCACAAGGAAATTGGTGAATGGTATTTTCCAAACAGCTGTAGTTAGATAATCTAGCCATAACAGTGAGTTATTTTTTGTCTCTTCACAAAGTAATGCAGAACATCCTGAAGTTTCCTGGAAAAAGTGAATTCAGACCGTCACATTCTCTGCTGGCTCTTTTGGCTGACACCTGAGGAACGTCTGTTTATCTCTCAGCCGGTCGTCGTATATCACAGATGCAGCCTCGGCGTCTCTCGTCATATCTCACAGGTGGAGCCCGATTGTGTCCCGTGGAAGTTGCACTTTGAAAGGTGGAATTGCTGTGGAAATATAATAGTGAATTTACTGAACGAAAGTCGGAGGAGAGGATTCATTTCAAAGAAACCATTAACGAAATGGTCACGCTGGTATGGTGCAATCGAGGATAGGATACCATAGTTCAATAGTCGCTCAAGGACGACTTTGTTGCAATTTTCGAAACATACCCATGGAGGAATAACGGCTTCAGGAGGAAGGGGTACTCTCCTCCCCCCGACTATTTGGTTTGGCTATTTTATATTTCATTTTATTGAAAACAATTACCGTAAATGTGTCATTTCCCAAGTAGTATATTCCCTTCATGAATATTCATTTTTCAAGTCAAGTAAAAAATAATTATTTCAAACACATGAATGGCGGGTGTAATCTAGAATAGCCCCTCCCTCCAGAAATACGTTCTGGAATCCCCGTCTCCTACTTGTCTGGGATTTGAATATTTCACCATCCAAACTGGAATTACCATAATTACTTCAAATATTGGTCGTTAAATTTTACACGTTTATCCGTGAAGAATCAGGATATGAGCTACAGTCGTGGGTCAAGGTAACGTGCTCAATGTTTTCAACCTTTAGTGGTCTTATCAGTTATTAAAAATGTATTAAACATAAAGCACTAATAATCGACATATTCCAAATAGAATGGCAGTACTAAGTATTCTGTAACTACTTTCTTTTCTGAAAACTTCCGATCGTTGATAGAGAAACTGTTCTTCCAAATTGTGGAGCAAAAACTAGTGTATGTAGAAAATCCGCTGCTAGTATATATATTAACCGCAACAAGTTTTAATTAAGTCGTTAAAGGGGAGCAATTTTTATTTGGATTGGGTGGTAGGGCAGGCTGCCTATAAAAAAACGTGCGTTCCAAACTACAAAACTCTTAGAAAACTGGTGGTGCTAAACCATCACGTTATTTCTCCCCGTTAGATAATATTATTTATACCACACTTTCCGAATTATTTTTTGTTAATCTCATTCGAAATCGTAGATCATTTGGTGCGAAAAATAAGCAGAATGCAAGAAATCAATAAAAGTTGATAAATAATATGATACTGATAGCGTTGACAAATGCAAATAGATTGAAATATATAATAATAGTTATTAAACAATATGGTACTGTTATTTTCTACAAATATATAAAATATTCAATTAAATATTTAGCGAACGAAAACCAGCCGTCATTATCGGTTTCTGTTATGTGTGTGGCATTACAACAACCAACAATGACCACTAACCAATCGTTTTCACATTTTTCACAATGAAATATATAATATAATAAAAATAATAAAATGAAATATGAATATACAAATTCTAACTTGGGTAGCATGGAACTGCGAAAATTGGGAGCGGCTGACTGAAGGCAAGCAATATCTATTTCATATTAATTTCAAATAGGTTTTAAATAATTTCTAAAAGATTAATTTGTAAACGTATAGCAAATGCTCCTTTGTAAGAAGCGAACAAAGAATTATGAAATAATACACACATCCCAACTTACGTAGCATCCGGCTGCCTCGAAACACCTCTAAGATTAAGATCAAGAAGCGCAAGAAGCAATGATTTTCAGAGGAGGCGACTAATTTTGACGCCCAATTATTCCAAAAATACTCATATTATCGAAAAATTCAGCATGACCTTATTTGAAAATTTGTTTTTGATGAACACATTTCATTAAGGAAAGAATTGTATCTTCCTAATTTTAGTTGTAGGAAGACACCGAAAACGTTTTTGAATTTGTTCAATTTTCGAAAAATCTGACTTTTCAATCAACATAAGACCTGCACCTTTTTCTTAAACGACTTCAGACTATTTACCCTAAAAATTTCATCAAAAACAATGACGCCGTAAAATTAATTTTTAATAAATTAATTTTTAAGAGAAATTTTTTGTAAAAACATAGTTTTTAACCAACATGAGACCTGCTCCATTCTCTTCAATGTTCTTCAATAACCAAATGTTATCCAACAACAAAATTGAATCAAAGTCGATGGGGCCATTTTGTTGAAAATTTTGAAAGTGTCCAAGGGCCTTAATGTAAAGTACCCCCCCCCCCCATCAATTTCAAATTCAATGGACATCAGTCGTATCGATCGCGGAATATAAATTTTGGAGAATTTCTGCTGAATGGTTTACCCTCTAGCGTTGTTCACAGACAGACATACGTTTTGCTGTCAATCGATTTGTCGTACCAAGGACCCACAAAACGGATTCTGGCTACACCACGGGTTTGAGGATTGTTTCTAAATTTAGCAAATCCACTTATCGTTACCAGGGCCCTGTAATAAGAGTCTTCTTCTTCTTCCCTTTTCTCTCTCTCTGTCTCTCTCTCTGTCTCTCTCTCTGTCTCTCTGTCTCTCTCTCTGTCTCTCTCTGTCTCTCTGTCTCTGTCTGTCTCTGTCTCTGTCTCTCTCTCTGTCTCTCTCTCTGTCTCTCTCTCTGTCTCTCTTTATGTCTCTCTCTCTCTCTCTCTCTCTCTCTCTCCCCGAAAATTCACCGTTTTTTCGGGCAGCAATGCATTACTTTCTCTTACGAAGTTCCTTCTTAAGCGCGAGAAAGTAAAAGGGATATATATTTATTTATTTATTTCTAATTGAGTCTGGGGAGCAGCTTGCTCTCTTCGCGGGTGCTGACAAGCTTATGGACTCCCTTTTTCCATTCTTCTACAAGCCACGTCTCCTTGATATAATGCTCGTAACAGTGCTTACGTACTGTTTCTGTTACCTGTTGAAGACCGCGGCCTCCAGATATACTGGGGAGGTATTCGTTGAGTGTGAATGTCATTGCGCCGACAAACGGTTCAATGTGCTGTCGTTAGCTTTCTGGTTCTTCGATCCAGGTCACCCAGCTTTGCTTGTGTCCAATCTATTAGTATACCGAACTACAAACGGTACTGCCCAGATGTTGCTAGCTTGGATTGAGAATACCACCATTTAACTTGTTTTCGGTGCTGTTAAGGACCATTCGTTTGTATTTCAAATGTCTGACTATAGTTATAATAACAATAATAATAATAATATGTAATATAATATCAAATTCGTTTAAGGTGTTCTTGTCTGAGCAGATCCGTCTTGTCGGCGATTTTTGCAGTTGTAAGAGTCCACACTAGTTTTTAGTTCTTAGAGGAATCTCGCGAGCACATATCGTGAAGTGTATCGTAACATGCAGATTGAAATACGCGTTAAAAGGTAAAATACATCTGGCAAGGGCCCAGTTTTGTTAATGGATGTTTGGTAACGAGTGTTTGGTTCCGAGTCTAACCAGAAGTGGTTATGAAACTCTCGAGGTCCGTCAGTAACACGAGTTCGTGCGGTGACTCAAGTGTAGCGTGAAGCGGAACGTCACGCACGCTGCGTGGAGGTACGTGCGCTGTTTGACGTTGCAATAAAAGCAGCGTCCGCTCCTGGCCGCAGCAAACTACGTACACAGTACATAAATGATACATTACTTTTGGTTTTTGTAGATGCGAGGCATGAAAATGTTTTGGGGACAAAGCGAGGAATCGCGTGATACCGTTTAAATGTTCAACCTGAGTCATAGGGCCATAACGCGCATTGTGCGGTTGTAATCGAGAATTTTACGCTTGTGTGGATCATTTGAACGAGACTGGCTGTCATAAGCAAAAAGTGATAATTTCCTACCTCTACATGCCATAGACCTTGTTACAATTATTGAAACATCTAAATGTACGAAATTCATTCCTCTCAGGTGGGCGGAGAGCTTGCTAGCTTTTTGAGAGGCGATCCCGGATTGGATTCCCGGTCGGGGCAAAAATGATGCTTAGTCTTCGTCACAAATCATCTCGGTTTCTATAGCTGTGTGACGAAAGAAAAAAATCTCAGGCAGGGCAGGTAGGCTTGGTATGGTGATGGTAATACTCATGCTCGCCACTACTTTAACCCCGAGCGAGGATAAAAAATAAAAACAGTGTTCAGGGAACACCACTAGCTGGCAAAAGTAGGATTAATTAGACCCTACAATGCCAAGTGCATACTTGCATACCTACATATTTACACACATTTGTATTGATACAAACATAAGGGAAAAGCGATATACGAATTAAAAGGAAAAGAAGTTTACTACCGTGAGCCCAAAATGGTAACTTCTACAAGATTTTTCCAAGTTTAATTTTCCCCGTTTTGCATCGTAAATCTCTTTCCATGTGGTAAAGACGATTCAAAACTTCTCCTTGCCGCTTATCGTAAAACAAAAATGAGCGCATCTGAGAGCTATGCGACGGTCTGACAGCTACGTCACGCGCGCTTTTAAACACGCCCGCTCCTTCACGTTCTTGATTTACTCCTGCCTGGGAGCTACGCGCTCGCCGATGTTAAACAACAACAAAATAACAATTTGCGCCGAACTACAAACAAAAGTTATTCACTCTTTAAAAAAAAAAAAAAAAAAAACTCGAGTTGGGGATTAATCCTACATTTTCTTTCTTGCTGATCCTGAACAGATCTTATATCTCACGAATCTTTCGAAACCTTCGTTTGGAGGATACCTACTAAGGCGGAAGAATTGAATAAGAACCGTCCTATGTTGGAATTGTATTACTGTTTAGCAAGCATGAAATTTGGGCGTTACGTCTTTAAATGAACAAGTATAAAGATATATTTTTTTATATTGCGTGTCCTGTGCAGTAATAGAAATTCAAAACATCTTAAAAATAAGAGAAGATTGGGGACGTTTTATATTCCGAAAAGAGAAAAAGTGTTTCCGCCTATGGAGTCTGCATTAGCACGGGGCGTTGTGTCTCAGACGCGAGCGCGCATGCTCGGGCCCGGACCCTGCCCCTGCCCAGCGACACAATATCATTTCTTCGGAGCTCCGCCTCATAGCTCGTAGCTTCAAATTTTGTTGGATCGTGTACCCAATTCAAATTTTTGCTTGAATCGTCGATAATCGAATAAATGATAATAGATCAGTAGTGGATTGATTGATTGGTTAGTGTGTCCGGGCGCACCAACTGCTTTGTCATTAGTCTCGTCAGAGTAGTACATGCTAGAGAGGTTTTTTCCCAATCAGGTAGCTCCCACCAGCGGGGCACCACCCCAGTCGGGACAAGGTCTAAACTTCCGACAAGTGTGATATTATACTGCATGTATAATATCACACAGTGTGTAAGTGAGGGATGAGGATAGTACAAGGAAGTGGAAGGAAACATTGCGCGCTATCCGTAGCCCGTTAGGGTACAGCTCTGGCATTCGCATGATGTTGATCGGAAGAAACCACAGAAAAATATCGATCAGAATGGTTTAGATTAGTCGCTAGAATTCTCCCCAAGACAGCGACCCAGCTATGTAGCTAGTATCAAAAACCCTGCCACCGTCGGTAGTGGAAGCCTGGGGCCTCCGGTTTAGAGGCATTGCAGTGACATCGATTAATGCCCTGAGCCAAGTAAGCCGGTGGCAGTAGTGGAATGAAGATCGAGTTAACGGGAGAACCACGTGCAAACCAGTCGCGAAACCCGCTTTGTTCATTACTAATGACCTGAGCCCCCGCGTTCAGAGGTGGAAAGGTTGCTTGTTGTCCGCTGTGCGTCCCGGCAATGAATTCAGAGTTCTTTGCGCGTCCTTCTGTACGTGTATTAAAGGTGAGTTGTTCCTCGTGAAGTTATTTATTTTTAGAGAATGGTACCCTCTTTTGTTTGTGAATTTATTTTTAGGTTCTTATTAGAAGAAGTCGAAATCTTGATTTCCAAAACGATATCAATGACGTATACAAAACACCCCTGATGACATTAAAGTTTCTTTATTTCTTCGTACGTCTATGTGAGTGAGAACCCGCAGTATTACGAGAGTTTTCACAATAAAATAAATAATTTCTATCCCAACTTCGCAAACAATGAAGTATTGATGTAGTATTACAACACAATAAAAATCTTTATTCAATATTTGTTCATTTATTTAATCGATTCATTTCGAAAGCACTCCAAATAAAATCATAATTGCTCAAATTACAGTTACCAATGTATTATAAACCCTAATGTGTTTTCCAAGTCAGGTCTGTAATATCTGGCTGCAATGTTTTTTTTTTTTTTTTGTAAATTATTGATACAAATCTCTAAGTACGAAACGCACTTGCGTACTTACATTTTTCCTTTCTTCCATACACGTGAAAAATGTGTAACTATTGAACTTTTTGCATTTCGTTTTATTAAGTAATATTATCAAATCCTCAGATATCCCCTACCGCCTGCTTCTCTTTGACGCTTACGAACACAAACTTAACGATTCCTTTTTTTAAATAAGTACTAATTATAATATATTTTATTATCCTCACGATTTGCGTATTCACGATCATCGCATTCATCTGGTTTCTTATTCGACGAAAATGGTGTGGTTCTTCAGAAATAAGTGAAAATCTGTCAATGTTACAGCATAGGTTCGGGATCTCAGTTTGTGAGAGGTGGGTTCGAGAGCAGTACCGTACGTCATCGGCACGCGTGACGTAAGCCATGCACTGGGCCTCCTCCCGAGAGCTGACGTGAGAGGATCCAGGATCTTAAAAAGCTCGGCCCCCTTTTCCGCCTCGAGGCGTATTACACTTTCTGATTAGAACAAAAAGGAAGGTCATGTAAAAGGAGTGCGCACGCGTACTTTTTAAGATTCTTCTGAATGTCGTGTTGATACGTTGTCGCTGAGAGCACATCTGAGGACCGAAGACTGCTGCTTCCGAGTCGTCGTGGAGCCTGGAGACCACTCAACTCACCGCCGCACCGTACAGCTCCAGCACTTTTTCAGCGAACGGGGATACGGAAGCAGCCAGCCCGACGCACTGAAAAGCATTCAGAACAATTCGGCGTGAAGACTCTCCTTCACACGCATTGCGAGCGATTGTACTGTTAAACTGACTGATTAGTGTGGTATTTCCGACCCGCGTTGAAATGTTAGTGGGAATTCGAAGCTCATTTTGTAAAGCTATTTCGGAGGGTCATGAAGGGTACTAGTCGATATATATTTTTTTACACATGTAGTGTCTGGCGTGCATTCTGTAAGTCTGTCTCTATAATATGCAAATTTATTCATGCTGTAAGGTCAAGTGTGAAGTGAGACGGAGACCAATGTGCTTTTGGCGTGGAAGTATCTGCTTCGTATTTGGCTCTGTTCCACTGAGCCTGCCCTCGCGCCGCGTGCGGCTGACTGCCTGACCTGCAGAGGATGGCTCGCAAGGGCGCGGCTGCGGAAAGATCTCCCAGCCTCCCAGAACGTCTCTACACATCCTAATTAGATTTCGGGACAACTCTCCGCCTGCACAAGGCAGAAAGTGTTCATCCTTGTATATCATCTTCTGCAGTCTAATTTCTCTCTTGATGATTTCATTTATTTATTTTCTTAACAATTTGGCTCTCATTTATGAGACATACCGCCCGAGTTTTTTTGTGTGTTCCTGCGCTATAACACAAGATGTATTAATATTCCTCTGAAAAAAAGTCCGAATAAAATAAATAGAACCACTTTCACTTACTGTTATTCCTTGAGCGAGGAAGTTTAACAAAATGCCCTTTTGTTGCACAGTTTTATGACTTTTAACATTAGGAATCAATTAATCTTCTGGAATTTTAGTAGATTGTCATTTTGCCTTTTTGCCAATTTTAGCTTTTGATGCTTATTTTTGACATTTTGTCTTAATTTTGCTTTTTCTACCTTTTACGTCATTATTTTGCTTTCCCCCTGGAACCGATCGCTCAAGCTGGATATATACCTGCAAGCAAGGGCAACATGAAGGCACATGTGGTTTCCCTGCTTGTGGTGTGGCACGAGCAGTGGAAGCAACAGGGTCGGTGATCGCTTTATTCACTTTGAGGGAGTTCCCTCCGACCTCAATGCGCGAGCAGCGTCGGTGGGCGTTGCCACCGCAGTCTCCCACGCTCCCC
Source organism: Gryllus bimaculatus (assembly GCA_017312745.1). NCBI lineage: Eukaryota > Metazoa > Arthropoda > Insecta > Orthoptera > Gryllidae > Gryllus > Gryllus bimaculatus. The sequence continues at coordinate 4,923,059 of BOPP01000069.1, read as the reverse complement.
GCTACAATGCTGGTTCAAAAACTGACCGAAATTCTGTTTTTGACAATAGCTCCGCCTTTCCGAATACTGAAAAAAGAAGAGGGTGTTTGATGTAAAAAAAAAGTGTATGGTTCATTTTCTGCGTGTCTTGAAGCTTCAGGGGAAACGACACAACGCTATGGCTATGACCCTTCTCGCCCGTGCGGTATGCGCGTTGACACACGACACAAATGTACGAGTATTTGAAAAAATTGAGAGCATAGCAGATGAGGTGGAGGTGAGGCTGGCAGGCGCAGCGGGGGAAGCTTCGGGCCAGGTCCCGCGTTGTGCCGTATGGTCGGAGCGGAGTGAGAACTCGTCTGTGGAAGAGCGCGGGAGGAGGCCACGGGAGCAGGTCAGGGCCGCCTACGCGGCTGCGCCTTCCGCGTTCCGGTGCCCGTGTGATCGCCCGTGGGAAGCAAAGGGCCAATGAATGAATTGACACTATACAGAAACCGCTTCATTGTCCAAACCTCCACCGAATGGCGTTTTGTTGAGTGCAATATCTTGTTAAAAATTACAATAGCTTCGTGATGAGCAAAGCTCGGGAGTGCTGTTTCGTTTTGAGTGATTGGTAATGTACAAATTAATTTATAAACATCTTTGTTCGTATTTTATGCGATGCCGCGCCGTTCACCCTATTGCGATAAAACTTTGTCAACTAATTGCTAGCACTTGCGCGAAGGTTATAGGCATAGTACAGTGAGAATGTTCGTATGTCTGTCGCACATAGATGCAAAATGGGGACGTTGAAATATGCGTTTATGACTCAAGCGCCCCTAAACAGAAGCTCTACGCAACCCGCCACATCCTCAAGTATTAAGCGCGTCTTCGCGGCATATTCTGCCCCTGCCATTGAGAAATATCTTCCGGAATTATTACTTGAACATTATTTCGAACAAGTAAATCAAATGCCTCAAGATCGGGTCATAGCGAATGTATTTCCAAATTTGAGGGAAAACGTTTTAACAATAGGGTACTTGGGCTGTCCGGGTGACACCGCGTCCAAGGCTGAGGTGCAGATATACTTGACAACCATGTTCAAACTAAGACACGGCACAAACCCATACTCCCAAGAAATATTTTACCTATTAAAATATTTCCAGAGCGTATCGTAAAACGTGATAAATAACTACGCGACCAGTACCATGTGAAGTGTCATGCATTGCATAGCCGAGCATCTCCGAGCATCGCTGGGTCCACGAGTAGTGGATCAAGAGAGCACGCGCGAACACCGTCGCCCCGTCCAAGGGTGCACGTGGATTGGAGGGGAATGTGCGATTGCAATAGCTTCCAGTTGCTCGGAGTTTTAATGAAATTAATGCTGGCGCGAACAATTGGCTTTACTGAACAGTTACAAAATTTGTGTTTTTTATGTACCATCCATCCGCCACTAGTGCCACATTCGTCTCTCCAGTCCCAGTGCAGAGGTAGTATCTTCCGTAATTTACGTCGGCGTACCAGACGGTTCGGTTTATTTGGAAGACTCAAAACATGTGATAAACGTATTTTTCGCAAGATTTCGTGTATTCAAGTAGTTTTGTGTTATTCTGTACTAAATTTCTTTGTGGATACTGACTTTTATTTGGCATGTATCCGTCACTTCGCGCATGAACTTCTCTACACATCTGCTGTGAAAGATGTCATAGTAATTTCACTTCAGTGCATGTTCTATTATTAGATCGGCGATATTCATACATAAAGTGATATCCGGAGAGGTTGTACTTTACCAGAACAGACGAGATTAAAAAAGGTATTTCTCAGTAAGGCATTAAGCAATAAATGTGGTCCAGCCATGTGCTCCAAATTTCTCTATTAGCCAACAACGATATGACAATTGCAACCACCTGCAAACGCACTGTTAACGTTTAAAATGATGTACACACGACCGAAGACAAGAAGTGAAAGAAAATGTATTTCGGGTCGATGCGTGTTGAGCGTAGTGGTGCCATTCGTTGGAAGTGGGGCCCCGCTGCGCCTTCGCCTCTGGAGCAAGCGAACGACGCCCTGCGCGCTCGCGCTCCCCCGAGGCTCTGAGCGGTCGCCGATCGATGGATGTCGAAGCAGCCGCCCCCTCTCTTCCTCCACCGGTGCCACGTAAACAGTACCCCGCGCTAGTCGCTCGCACTTCAAAACGATATTGCATTTGAACAGGAGTGTTCCGAATTTATTTTCTCCATTCAAATGGTTCAGTCTTACTTTGCGATTTAGACATGTTGCAGTCTCGTTCCATCTCTCATTCTTTCAATTTTAACTCTTTGGTTGTATTTCAGAGCTTGTGCTGTATGTCTTGTCTTGAATCGTTTTTCTCCGCATGTTCTACTAGTTGCTGGATTTACTTTTTTTTATTTTATCATATACTGTTTAAGTTCCCCTTAATTTTCTTATATAAATATATTTCTTCCGCAACCACTTAGTAACAAAATTACTTCGATTGGTTCTCTATCTAGACAATCCTCCCCTTACGGTACGCACGCATCACGCGGATTTTATTGCTATCATGCAATAAAATGCGCGATGAAAATCTGGCATTCTTTCCTTAAAAATGGAAATTTGAGTACACGTCATTTCTATCTCTTAACAAGGAGAACCAGCCTGTCATCCGGTAATCTACAGTCCAATTAGTCTGCTACATTCTGTGTTAATAGCGTTTCACAATTGTTTACTCTGAAGGTGAAATATAAATGGTAATATCTTGCGTGTTACACGAGTGGCGTTGCTGTGGGCCAACCAGCCAAACAAGTTTATTGAAACTAAATAAAATTACGTATGTAAATTACAAGCACTAGAATATTAAAATAATTTCCTCCTTAAATTATTTTTTCCTTCGAAAACAATGTCCGTTGAAAAAGCCTTCCAACGGTGCCATTAAAAATTTGTTTCGTTATTATATACTTCAAATTATTTCTCCTTTCTTCCTTTTCCCCGTCAGTGTCCATTAATTGAATTATCCCTCTATGCTTTTGTCTAGAATATTGTGGCATTAGAGCAATGCTGAAAATCACGTTCGTCGTGAAGACAGGGCTCAAATTACCGTCATGAAAGTGTTTTGCCGCCACTCAGCAAATCACGTGGTAAATCGCGCCATCAAGGAAGGTCTCTCCGTTGTTTATTAACGTTCTAGGCGATGTATGATATGCAGTGGATGCAATTGGCTCCAAGTATATGGAAATAATAATAATAATAATAATAATAATAATAATAATAATAATAATAATAACGCCCTAATTCTGCACACGTCTCTTTGTGCGTACGAATTGTCCTGTATTTTGTGAGGCGGGAGGTTAAACGCTAATAATTTTTAAGATACGATTTTTAATTTTTTGCTCAGGAAAATTTGAATTATAATAATGACAAAATTGATGATGATAATAATAATAATAATAATAATAATAATAATAATGTCAAGATGCTTAAATATTTTCACAACTCTATAGGATATATAATCTAGTATACTCATATAACGTTAAAAATGCATAAGTCATTTTCGTATTGTGCCCTCTCGTTAATTATTTTAATGTTGGATAGCATATATTTTCTCTTTTTATTTTCTCGCCTTTATTTCATCAGAAGTAATCGGCTTTTTTTAAAATGGTATAAATTTCGCACAGAAGAAAGGTCTCGATTGTTTGATTCCCAAATTTTCCATTGCTTTCGACGCCACTTGATTGTGGAGTAAGTCGGTGAGCTCGTAGAAACTGATGTTAATTGTAGTTCTCTTGTTTCAGGTGAGTGTTGCTCGTGGCGCCTGCGGCGAGCCTTGCTTCTTGGTGAGTGCATTGCCCCGGGCGCGGCGCATTCGGTCGACACGACGCGACGCGCGCCTTCTCCTCGTGCACGGGAATGCGGGGGGGGGGGG
>BOPP01000069.1:4882390-4918935 GCA_017312745.1 Gryllus bimaculatus | reverse complement strand
TCCCTCTCCCCCTCTCTCTCCCTCTCCCCCTCTCTCTCCCTCTCTCTCCCTCTCTCTTTCGTTCTCTCTCCTTTCTCTCTCTCTGGAAGGGATGCAAAATATCCTGTACTATTTATTTACGACAATTTTATTATTCAATTGTAGGTAACTTGCAAAAATGTTACTAGTGATGTCCACTTTTACATTTAAAACCGATTTTATATTTTATTTAGACTGCCGCAAATTATACCCCATTCTCACAAGCATAGTCTTTCTGCAACTTTTCATCAACTTGTTATTAAAATGTGTATGTTCCCCTGCTCTCCTGAATCTCAGGGCCCTGGCCCCTGCGTCAGTGATGCAGCCCGAGCGCTTGAGCTCCGCCCTTGCGTACCTGCCACTAGTACTTATCGCTTAGTTAGTACAAAACTGGTTAGCAAGATTTTTTTAGTTAGCTGTTTTAGTTTAGCCTTTTTTAGTTTTTTAGTAAGCTTGTTAGTAAGATGACACAATTTTCATTTACATTGTCGTGACGAAACGAGTACTAGTTGCAAGTAAAACTTATCGTTACACTCAAACTACTGATTTCTATCGAGAATTATCGAAGGTGAAACCATGCATCTATTTGGTGAAAATGGCTTACCACCGCTACCGCATTCTCATATGTGTTCTGACACTAATCCAATATTATGTGACATACGATGATAGAAGAATTTGAAAGTAAAGATTTTTTAAAAAAAAGTATTGATGGTTACGGTCATATTTAAAGAGCCGACATCAGAAGATCCAAGTGAATATTGATTGTTTATGGGAATGACAACTGTTCTGGATGTTTTTTTGTTAGAAAACTTTACTCAGCCGAATGAATGAACAGACACTAACACGAGAGGTGCAATTCAAAACTGTTACTTTGTAGTTCTCAGCATCGCGAACCAACTAACGCTGTTAATCATAACCCTCTCTTTCTCAGCATGAACATATGACTCGCACAACTCTGCCAACAACAAATGCTTACTCGGTGCCCTCAAATGTTTGGCGGAATTGTGATTACTTCACAAACAATTCTGCCGTCAATCCACTTGCACATGCCACATAACTTATTGTTTACAAGTGGGTACTCGTACGAATGACAAGTACAGTGCGCCAGGAAAGTTTGTACGTAGTTGTCACCCTGCTAATGAGAGTGCTATCGACAAAAATTTTGTTGGTATTACGAGCACCCGACAGTGCCAAACCGTCTGGTGGGAGGCGCAGAAGCGACGGGGGAGAGTGGGGCTGGGCAACGGCACGCATGCGACACTAGCGCCTCCGCACGGCGGCGAAGCCGAGGGCGGAAGCGGCGGCGGTGGCAGCCCCTGACTCGGCTCGGTGCAGGGAGACTTTCCTGGCGCGCTGTACTAAGCTCGTGTAAGCCAGGCGTAAGGCGCGTTGGCAACGAGCGTGTTGCGTGGGCGGCGGCGCGGCGGCAAGGGGAGGCGATAACGGCGCGTCTACGGCGACCGCTAGAAGGCGACGCCTCGCTGCCGCCCGAGACAAATCGACGCGGAACCGCTCGCAAATTAGCTCTCCCCCGCCTTCATCGCCACATAATTCATCCTAATTACGCGTGCTGGGGCACAACGGTTTTAATTGTTGCGGCGTAGGAGAAGTCACCCCGGAGGTGGAAAATGGAGAACAGACTGGAAAGACGGCGGGGACGATAGTTGTGTCCTGGGTTGCCTGTACCGCGAGTATTTTTGTCGTTCGAGTCTCCTCTCGGGGGCGATGGATTCGTTTCGTGACGGGCGGAAACGTCTTGTGGAAGCGAGTTAATTTGCTGGGTGACAGGTAAGGATGCATTAGGTTCTCAGTGGTTATGGCTGGTCAGGGGTGTGTAGTTCATGTTCATTCATGACGGGAATGACACGTTATATGCCAAACGTAAACGCTGCATGACAAAGGAGTTTTCTTTTGGAGATAAGTAAAAGGTCATACAAATAAACTACGGTGACTTTGATGGAGCATCTTTATCCATGTGAATGATCACGCTAAATCGCGCTTCATTTAATTTTGGACGGCAGTCGCATTACACGGACCCGGTGCTGTGGTTGCTCATCCAGTCATGAGAATGTAATTTATTATTTGCCTGAATGCAAGGATATCTTGAAAACAGGTTAAAGAGTGGCATAAGTAACTTATAAAAACTAACATATCCTTGCATGCAAGCAAATAAATTACATTCGATTTATTTCTATTTATCATCCCACTCACACATGGAGGCCCTTATCGCATTGTCCTAGAAGGTCTTCAAATCCTACAGAATATTTGTGTGTGTTGTCAAAACTATTATTTATATTCGTAGAGTAAATTTATGCTAAAACGTTCTTTCCTTCAGTTTTTAAAAGGTGCAAACAAACAAAGGCTATAAGAGGCTATAAGAGACTATAGGAGAAACGCTCAAGTAAAAGTTTGTAGAGACTGTATTCTATTGGGGACTATGTGAGGACACGGATCATAGGTGAATTTGAATTTCACATTGTCTTCGTGACAATCTCCTCCGCACGGCCAAGCCAAGATCATGTGCAACCAACTGCGTCTCGTAGTTCACGATCAGAATGAACTGAGTAATTTGATGGTCGTCGAGGCGGTACTTGGAAAACTGCGTGTTATTACCGATACAAAATGCCGATTGTCTGTGCCGGGGAAAAAAATGGCTGCAAAGATAAAATGTCTTAACAAGCTTATATAATTCATAAGAGTAGTCTCCTCTAAATATACTCAGCGTAGAACTTGTAATATGTTGTAATATTGTTAGCACCCATAAGCCCTAATAAGCCCTAAACGTCAAAGGCAAAAGTCTATCCTATTTATCTCTACGTCAAGTTGTAACCTTTAGTTGTAACAAACACTAGTTTACTTTTCGTCTGTAGCATCAGCTCTTGTTAGGATATTATTTCCATCATTTTATAAGATGGAATTAAAGATTTGAGATGTATTACGAGCAAGAAACACATAAATACCCCAGACTTGTAAATATGCAATATTGTCAATATGTAATGCAAACTACATGTATTATTAGAAACCTTGGCCATACTTTTCTCGAGTTTGATTTCATTCCGCTTGGCGTATCTCTGAATGTACTCAAAGATTTATCATACTTTGCGAGGAATGAACTTTGTGAAGCGAGATATCCCGTTGACGACCCTTCTCTAATCTTCAAAAATGAGTTAAAGTATTTGCTAGTATTGATTGTGGTTGAGGTATGTTGCGGAAATGATAGCACATCTTTTACTGTAAATGTCAGCAAAAGAAGATATTCTGTATCAGGTCGTCTGCGTACTTGCGAGGTGCGCTCTACACTCTTGCGAATGATACGTACAAAGACATCAAAACTTAACCGAAACCGGTAAATACTGTACCGCGAAGAACGAAACCCAAATATTATCCTTTCATTCCATATATAGCAATAACCTAAGTTTATGCGATAAGTGGGACCGAGCAATAAACGTATACGTTGGGATAGCAATAACGTTTTGCTAATAAATACATACAAATTATATGTAATTGGGACTGGAAACTAAAGAAAATAATTTGGAAAATGTGTAATAAAATATTAGATAACCCAGCAAATTGTGTTACGAATTGCAAAAAACGTTAACCGAAAGTTATTTTCACGTAGAAGACTTCATAAAATGTAACAGTAGTGTGACGTATAAAAGTTTTTCTTCTCAATCAAAATCAAATGTGACGCTTTTCAACATCGTTTTAGGTTAACTGGGCCGCTGTTTTTTAACTTCATTTCGAAATTTGTAGGTGTCATTTTTATTGTTATTTGACAGAACGCTGTGTTTTTTCCTAGTTTTCCTCATGACAAAGCAAACCTTCCATTTCTAACGATATTGAAGACCATGCCGGACAGGATAGACGAGTGTTCGAAGGCGGGGAGTGCCTTGGAATGCTTCAGTGAAAGTTTTCATACTGCGGGCGGAGATATTTGTTCAGTAATGTTTCATTATCATTCTTTCTTGTTGCATTATTCTTCGTGTCGAATTACGCCCGTTTTAACCTGGCGTCAGCTTTAGGAATAGTTTCCTTTTCGACATTTCTATCACCCACCTTGTGTAAATATGGGAAATACATCTGGGTTTCAACGTCAAGGGTAGAGTTAAGTTAGTCGTACCTCGTTAAACGACATTGACCGAAACGAACTTTCGAGGATTGTCCTAAAATCTCAAAGATAGAGTGGGAACAAGGGCATGAAGTGTGGCAAGAATTGTGGAGAAAACTGTGCAAGACAATAACAGATATTGAGGTTTTGATGCTTCTTGGTACGAGATATGGATTGTAAAAATGTAATGAGTGCGTAAGATCAGGAAACACATTTTGTTATGTAAAAATTTCCATTTCTGCGTAAGATCAGGAACTTAGATCACGACATTGAAAAAGCTGTCCTGAAAGTTTCCCAGGATGATAAATGTATTTATCGGGAACGAGTAGAAACTGTTGATCATATCGTCGCAGCTTGTTCAGTGTAAAGACTCATTAGTTATCGATGTTCTGGGATTTGTTCTCAAAATATGTGTAAGAACTTTGTTCAAACTTACAAGTTATTCAAAAGACTGAGAAGCGCAAGAAACAGTCGTACCGGGAACAGCCCATATTTTGCGCAGCTATGAACCACCTAGTCGCTAAGCCTGCTCGTTAAGAAGTTGGTTGCAACCTGGAGAAGATAATTTATTTAATTGACTCCCAAGATCCTCAGTAGTGAGTTAAATGTATTATTATTATTATTATTATTATTATTATTATTATTCTCGGCCGCCATCATGGAGCCAACTGATACGTGCATTCCACCAGGGCTGAGGCTTGATTATCGGGTTTGGTGCATGTTACTTTTTGTTAGGGGAATCAGCATTTTAATACGGATTGCATTTTTGTATCACAAAGTTGCTATCCCTAGGAGATGGGATGATATTAAGATGACGATGAATGTTGAAATAGACACAGAACACACCCATGCCTGGCGGGAATCGAACCCGCGACCTTCTGCGCTGCACTACTGCCGTAGTGATCTCGGCCTCTCGAGCCCTCTCGATCTTTTCTGTGTGTTCTTCTACCTCAGCATCTCACTCTACCAATTCTTCATTATCCCTGCCTCTTCATCAAGATCGCGATCATCTACTCAGAACTCAATAACCTTAGTTGAAGAGCATCTTCGCCCAATAATAAATAAAATAGCCATTTGTATGTCGTTCACGATTCATGTGCCTTGTTTCGGTGCCGTGGAGTAAGATATGAGGCGAAAAAGTAGCGTTGCGGAACCGGCCTTTTCGGACGACTTTTCCCTATCGGCCGATGACGCAAGTAGCGATCGTGCCGGGGGGCGGGGCGGGGCGGCGCGGGGCGGGGCGGCCGGAGCGCTCCACGCGCCCGCACCGGGGCCTTCCTCACCGCAGCCGCTCTCAGCCCGAGGACGGCGCCCTGTCGACGCCAGAGCGAAGAGACAATAGGCGGACAATTATTCGTTGTATGCTTATGATAGGGCCACACGTCGACCCAAAAGGGGCGTCGCTCATTCGTGTCATATTATGTGTACTTCAATAGTCTGGCCGTAGGTGTTCCTGAAAGAATAAGAGTAATAGACACGAACTAAGAGAAACCATCTTTTAGTGTTATCGATATTTGTAACGATGCGATTTAGATATCACAGCTATATCCCGTTTTTCGTTTCGTCCACTGCAGGTTTCAAATAGAAGCTGTGACATCAGTTACTGATGATAGCAACGGAAGAAAATGAGCGATACTTGAAGTATCGGAAGTAGTTGAAGGCAGCTGTTCGCCTCTTGGCACTGTTTTGCTTTGTCGGTGTGCCTGGGCTGCGCACTTTCCCCGGCCGAGGCAGGGCCGGGGGCAGAGGGGGTCAGGCGGCGGCGTGCCGTGCGCGATCTGCCACTTTCTCCTCTGCACCGCCGCCGTCGCCAGGAGCCACGAAATCCCGTGCCTTGCCCTAGTGATAATCAATGAATAGGTTTATCCATTGCTATAAACATCAATTAGTTGTTCGTCGCAACATCAACAGTTATTCTCTACTCAAAACTCCATGAACCCCGGCATAATTCCATACATTTTTGCACATTCATAAAATAATACTTCAACACCTGGAACGATTATTTAAATTTGATAGTAAAGTTTGAGCATGTCTTGCGAATTGTAAGTTCCCTCGTCCACAATTCATTCGGGGTGAAGTCGATTCGTTTCGCTCGCCGTTTCGTAGTTCTCTCCGGGACGTCTGCATTCGCAAATTACATAAACAATCAATTCGGCGTAAAAATGATTATCCGTCGGGAATCGAACCTGTGAATCCATCGTCCATGTGCTGAAATTCAATCGTAAACAAAGACGGAGTGCTGCAGCTTTGTCAGACAACGACGTTATAACTTGAAGATAAAGTTGTGCGTCGCAGAGTTGGCAGGTTTTAATCATTGACTAGTAAATACTGGGACCAACACAATTAAGACATTCACACATAGACAGTGCAAATGCTTTAACAAACGTATGGTATCGTTTTAAAACTCTTTTACACCTGGACTGGAATGTGAATCACTCCATTACAAATAATAGACACTAGTGGCCTGCAATGGCACAAACATTGCTGAACAAAAGCATACGTAATGATTTTTCAAAAAGTACTACGCGCGTTGCCCAAGAAGAAATAAAATACTCTCGCATAACTGCAGCAATAACAATTAACATTACAACGTAATAAAGTGGATTTTTCCGTGACTTGGCGGGAGAGTTCCCAGACGAAACCGATAGACCGAATCTAGAAATCAGTTGTCATGGAAAATAGCTTTTGCCATGTAATAAACAATGTTCACACTAATTTGCATATTTAAAGTGAGTCAATTGGATCCACGTGAAAACAAGCATATTCATTTTCGTGAGACATGCTTTTGAATTTCCTTTCGTGTGCATCTGAACGTTTTTCTAATGACCAAGGTTTGTAAAAATATATAGATGTCTTTGTTTTGAAATTTATGCGAAATTATCGTATTAACGATGGAAATAGTATCTTCAGATATGTTGGAAATATGAAGCATATTGGAAAATGTATCTTCAAGCATATTGGAAAATGTAGCTTCAAATATGTTGGTAAGAGTACCGAAAGAACTTTCAGTACTAGTACGGAAAGTACTTTCGATACTTTTGCATGCTTGCATGTTGGTATTGAAAAAATTTGAACGCATGTTCGAATTTTTTGTAAGAATGCGTCACTTTCTAGAGGTCTGGAATGAAATGAATATTTTAACAAAAACAAGTCTTCACGAATACTTCAATAACATATCGTAGTACATTGTCAGTACTTTACATACGAAGAACATTTTTAAAAATTGCTGTGAGCTTTGTCCTGTCGCATAATGTCGGCTGTCTTAAGCAGTGATGCACTGGGTTCGAGAATTCAATTGGTTCGCGCAATATGAGAGCACTCGGTAAATACTCAATTATATATTTGCATTTTCAGTCAAAAACAAAACTCATTATTTTTAGGTTTCTTCTTGTTCTTCTTGTTCTTCTTCTTCTTCTTCTTCTTCTTTTTCTTCTTCTTTTTCTTCTTCTTGTTCTTTTTCTTCTTCTTGTTCTTCTTTTTCTTCTTCTTGTTCTTCTTTTTCTTCTTCTTGTTCTTCTTCTTCTTTTTCCAAGTTCCTGGGTATTTAACAAAACCGGAGACACCTCCTAAAACGCCGGAAGCTACATATTTTTCTTTCAATTTCTGCGTACATTTGAAATTAGTAATATAAATGATATTCCACTGCTGCGAATTTGATTTAATAAAATTGATTATATTATACATTTAATTTAATAATTTCTGAATAATTTAACTCTTTTACGTCTCTTTAAGAACAATAAAAATGTAAGTTTCATTTGATCCCTTAATGTAATACTTACCAGAACATAATGTTAATTCAATTTGGAATATTTGGAATTTCTTATCGTTAATGTACTTAATTTTGTCATCTATCATCAGTCGATTCTCGCAATATAACACGCACCTCAAACGTGTTTCGAATCTGCTTGTCCTGAGAGATACGGTAGAAGTAGGCTTTTGACTCCCCTGGCAGTGCGGACAACCCCTGCTGGGCCGGGGCGGACTGGGTGTGGCCCAGAGAAAGGTTCCAAAGCTGTACCTGCGTCCCTTCTTGAAAAACGGTAAACTGACAGAGCCACTGACAATCTTTGTGAAGGGCTTTCGTGTCGAGGCAAAAGACAGAACAACCTGTGTGTGCCCAGTCACAACAGTCTTCTTAAGAAATATGGCCATTTCATGCAAATTGCCAGTCGTTAAAACCCCTCACTCCGCCTTAAAAACCAACGCTGCGCTTGCGTCTTGTGGATCCAATATCGTAATTCAGGAGCAATACATTTTGGTTTCTGAAAAAGCACTCGAGAACATTATTGTAGTAGGTCTCCAATTAAAGGTGTTGCTGATACCCAAGAGGTTTCTTGTCAGAAGCCAATTGAAGAAAGGAAGGCTCTGGTATTCCTCATTTTGTTGCTTATAGGAATCACGTGGCACGACAATTTTTATTCTTAAGGAGCAATCTAGCGTTTTGAACATTTAAAGTATTTTGTAGTAAATGTGTTCATAAACTTTTATTTTTGAGCGATTGAGAGATTAGACAATTAAACAAGTACATTCTATTCATCTCATGAAGCCGATGCCACACATGCGGCAATCGGCGAATCCTGAGTAACCGCTCGCCGAATCCCGAGTAGTGTGGACGGGTTGCTTGCGATTCGCCGAGCGCCTAACGTTCGGCATTCGTCCTACCCACCGCGTGTCGGTCTTGAGAACACATCAAAGGGAGCGACCATTCGCCGAACACATCAGCTGTTCCGGATTGGGCGAGGAGTAGCTCTCTGCACGGTGAATGCCGAATGTGTGGAGCCGCCTTAAGAGCGCTTTCACACATCGTAACAGCGGCGCGCTTCCGATAAGCGGCAGGGCTCTTCCCACGCCCCCACCGCTACTATACAAGAATTTTCCTAACGATGGGATAAAGTGACAGATCGGAAAAAACAAGTGAACATCACGTTACTTCAGAGAAGTATCCCTCCGCCGCGTCAGCTGTTTAGTTACGCCCCTTCGTAGGGTTTGTTTACGGTTCACGCGAGACATCACTGACGAGATGTCTGAGTTTCGCTTAGTTATATGCACCACGCGAGTCCGGGAAATATAGAAATTTATTTACATAAATGGGAAAATGTCTTGGTCTCATTGCTCACAATCGTGATATAATTGCACAAAAAAGCACGAAATATCACGAAAAGCTCCCAAACACAGGTCGCCAGTCGCCACACAGCACAGAGGCCGGAAACATGTGCACCGTGGCGACTACGTATCTCACATTCAAGACTCGATTTTAAAACAAACATAATACTTATCACATAAAAACTAAATTCTATATAATTTTTATAAAAAAAACGAATTTTTACATTAGAGCACAAAGCTCTGCACTTCCTAATTTTAATTATTTCTCGTGGCGCACTATATTTTCGTCGGACGAGGACATCACAGCAGGGAGCGTCGTGGCTTCTTACACGTTAGCCAACTGCAAACGAACGAATGGAGAAAGGAGAGTCTATTTAGTTCAAGGACACAGAATCGTCAGTTGTGTTGCCAGCACTAGCTGTCAAATCATCCCATCCTTAGGAAAATCCTTCTCTACACGCCACCTCCGAACCGCCGTCCGCCGTTGAAGAGGGTGGGTTCTGCAGAGGTAGGTTTCGCCGACCCTCCGGCGACGACGAACAAAGGGACCGCAGCAGGTAAAACGCCGCGACCGCCGGCGCAATGGGAATACCATCATTTAAAGCTGTTTTCTGCTAGCGGTGGCGTGTACACCCTCCTGCGCTTCTCGCGACGAGGGTCCGGCGCCTAACGCCGCAGGAGCGCGAGCTCGCCGCACGTGGGAAGATCTCCATACAAGCCAATGCTCTGCTATGAGCCGCGATGGTCACGAACCGCGGTGGCGACGTGTGAAGGGGCCCTAAGGGCCCCTTCCCACTGCGCGGCCGCGTCGCGCTTCGCAGCAGCGCGGCGCGTAGCAGAGCATTGGTTTGAATGGAGGCCTTCCCACGTGCAGCGGGTGGCGGCTACTGCGGCAGCCGACGCCGAACTCCAGCTACGCGAAGCGGAGGAGGGGCCAGGCGCCACCGCTAGCAGAACACAGCTTTAAATGGGGGCCTTCCCACTGCGCCGCGACTGCAGCGTTCTACCTGCTCCGGCCCCTTTGTTCGTCGTCGCCGGAGGGTCGGCGAAACCTACCCCTCCAGACCCCACCCCCTTCCACGGCGGGCGGCGGTGCGGCCGTGGCTCCGGCGGTGGCTGCGTCGGAAGGGCTCTGCTCCTTGAAGGAAGCGCGCCGCGGTCGCGCCGTGGGAAGGCGCCCTAAAGGACATGACATGTGCAGAAAAGTCAGACGGAGGATATGCCAAACGTGAGCTTGGCTGAAATCGAGCTCTGCTCGAAAGCAAGCTCGTCTTTTTTCGTCGAAGACTCACGTTACAAGTCAACGCGTGCAAGTCGCGTTACAACAACAGTCTTGTTTATTCTTTTGAGCAGTTAGTATTTGAGGGGGCATACATTTTGTTTGTATAGCTGAGGTGAAATGGTCGTTGAGATGTACTTCTGTTGAATCTACTTGCCTTCCATCCAGGCCGTTGCGTCTATATTGGGATGGAAATGGACTCTAGATGCACTGAGAGAGGAGTGACGGATGAATAAAATTTCCGTAAACAAATGCTACTCGTTTATTTTAAATTGTGCTATTCGTGAAAATGTGATTTTAACATTTAAACAATACAAACATTACGAAAATTAGATTCAAAATTAACTATTTGAATATAACTATACGTTATTTTTATACATTAACGTCATTGTTGTAGGGCCCGATATGAGAGAAACTGGTGATATAATGATTGGCGAGGTACGAACTTACCCACAATGTATATACAGCGTTCTTAGATTCAAATCCAACCGAAGCGGTGGATTTTTAAGGGGGAAAATAAATCCCTTGTACGCCTTCCTTCGGAGGGGAAAGTGGTAACGCTAGAGGACCTATGTAGGTTTATTGCATTTTCAATCTAGGAGAGCAACATGACCGACTGTGTAAAGCATTCGTAGGACAATACTGCACTCACAAGCAATATTTCATTCAGGGTAAATACTATAATATGCAAGTACACACTGTCTCCAGGCAAGCTCAGCAGACATTTACACCTTGGTGATGTACTTCTGTGCCAATTCACTTGTCACTTACCCATGTAAACCCATGAAATCTGGCTCAGCCGATTGCGAAACCCGAAAGACACGGGAGGGTGCATTCTGTTCACGACAACGGTTTCGTGTATTTTCCAGTTTTATTATTATTATTATTATTATTATTATTATTATTATTATTATTATTATTAAGAGAAGTGAGCGTTTAGTATGGGTTGGTTTAATGCAAATACCAAATGCATATATGTAAAGAGATATGAATTCCTGAAAGTTGCTTTTTGTATTTGCTCCATTTCTATGCAGCAGTTCTAAAACGATCAATACTCCTAGTAAGAACCACCTGGAAATTAATTTGCTCGCACAATTAAGCTACTGCTTACCCGTACTCACTTTTAAAAATCAGTCTGATTACTTATCAACTAATAATTCATCATTACATTACGCAAAGCAATTTAAAATGTAATTATTGTGTCCTAAAGAATGATCAGCATAATGATGTTTCATAGTAGTCGAAAAGAATAGTTGAACCTGCGAAATGTGAACCTGCAACAGAGCACCTTGTGGCCAGGGATTAGGACGGTATTTGTATCGTGGACAGTATTTGTTTGCCGTTGCTATTGACAAATATAGACATTCGTATAGATTTAAGCAATTTTTTTGCCACTGAAAGAAGTTAACAAAGATTTCTTTTCTTGAAACCAAGACTACGTGGAATTCCTTTGACGTCATTCAACACTGTTGTCTTACGTAAGTGGCTTACGAGGCGGGAAGTCAGCCCAAGTCCACGAAGTGCTCCGAGAGTTGTTATGTTTCCAACAATATTTGCTCTTTATTCACAAATTAGATGGCAATTAGGCTTGATATGAAGTTATTCTACATCTACTAATAGTTTGATATTATTGTGCTACTACCTAAAATTGTGTCTACTTCCTAAAATTATTATAGTGAAAATGCGTGTTTCCTCATGCTTTCATGCAAATACGAATACTTTTTACTAGAGATGGTCTCATTCTCATATTGCTTTTTAAGACATTTTTTCGAGTTATGAGGGATGTACAGTCAATACTGATAGTTGGTATTGACTATTGGTATTGGTAACAGAATGGTAGCAAAAAAATGATTGCTTCGTAATGCAGTGCGCCTACCCAACAACTCTGCGGAGTTCGGACACGTGTCTCCCGGGTGATAGAGCCGTTATGCGCGGCCCCGCGCCTTCCTCTGACCCGGCGAAGCGGGCCGTTCCCGACACACAAACGTGCCACTTTTCTTTCAGTGCTGATTAGTAATATATCCACATCCCACACAGAAGGAACGAAAATGATATTTCCGAATGAAATCAACGTGCAGATAGGATACTGCATCACGTTGTGCAGCTATCATCACCACGAATAGGTTTTGACTTTTTGTGAACTATCGGAGATTCAAGCGAGGATATAATTAAACTGTGTCCAAGGAGATTTCGCGATGTATTGCCCTGTGATGTTTCTTGTGGGATGTGGGAAGTACAGAGTGTACAAAAACAACGGGCGCACAGGAGCGGTGTTTCAGGAACGTGCATTGGGGGAAACGTCTCACATAAACAGGAAGGTTTTAATAAATTAGTGTGACCGTGTTTTGTAGGCGTCTGCATTTGAGGCGGAGGCGGAGAGCATTGTCAACACCCTCTGCAAGACTCGTATTAAAACTAGATCTTCCCAAATTTTCTATGCGTAGAAAAAAACTCGAAATGGGGAGGCTGAGATATCAAAATCTTCCATTTTCATTGTTTTAATATTTTTCATTTTTTTTGTACTATTCTATTTTAAATAAGGTGGCGTGCCGGTTTTGGCGATATGGAAATTTAGTTCAGAAATATAAAGTTATTTCAAATGAAAATATCGTGAATGAATGTTGTAAATATTGGAATGTAGCAGAAACGAGGCGGAATGTTGAACGTATTTTGTTGACACTGCATCCTGAGATGTGACTGAAGCAAATATCAACTTAACCATTGGTGTTTATTTTTTTCCACTCCTGATTTCTGATTAACTGCTGACACAGCCGTCGTGGACAACCTGTCGTCAACCGACGTTCTCTTTCTTCTTGCTGTCATATCTAATTGGCAAATTGACAGCCATCCTAGAGTAGACAGTGGACATTGAACGTCCAGGAATTTAAATGTTCTGCTTTCTAAACTTGCGTGCTCTGACAGTTCAACGGAAGTCACATCATAATGATATCGTGTCAGCTTTTGTGACGATTCAGAATGTGATTCGTAAGTTCTGTGTACACGGTTTTACTTCGTTCACTAGCGGCGGGATTTGGTTTTGCCCTATCTTCAGTTTCAATTGCATGTGTTTATTGTGTATATTTTGCTTTTTCCAAATGCAGCCCTGAAAACCCCATATAACATGTTCAAATTTACCGTTATCGCATTCCCGCACTAGGCCGCACCGCAAGGTTTCATTTGTCTTACCACAATGGTACACGAGTGTAGACACGAAAGTTGTATGTACACTGGCGGCCGGAGGTCCTTAAAGCTTGCTTTCGCCCTTAAATTCGATGATTCGAAACGACTACCACCGTAGTCGTTTTTGTGGCTTCCATCCAGCAGACAACTGATGATGATGGCTAAGCCATCGAAAGCTGCTATTGCATTAAATAATATATTTGGCAATGACAACGTCTTTAATTATTCTACCTATTAGTTCATCTGTCTCCCTTACATCTGATCTCTATGGTCAGACTGCTGCATTGCCATTTAGTCATTCAGCTCTCCTTCTTTATTTTCCCGTTCTCTAGCCTTCGTTCTTGTCCGGTTTTTTCTTGCCGTTTCTATTTCCTCTCTCTCCCTCTCCTTCTCTTTCTCTCCGTTTTCTATTTTAGTCTTCTCAACCTCCTTTTCTATGCTGCTTCGATGCACATATTATTTTTGGATCCTCCCACATGTACTTCTATTTCTCTATTCTGTTTTGCGTTGGTGTTTCTCTTTTATATAAAGCTTGTTTTTCGAAATTTTCCAAAGCTAATATCGAATGATTTGCCATGAAGTAATAATTTGGTGGCGTGCTCAATGTAAAACCCACGCGCCGTAGTACAGAACTCCGTTAATCACTGCAAACTACTACAAAAATCAATTGACATTTTTGGCTCGTATTTCGCAACAATTTTCTAATTGGCCAGCAGATGACAGCACAATACAGCTACATCAATGTAGACATGTCTTCAGTGCCCAAAACCGATGTATACTCGCGCACCTACCTGGAAAGACTAGGAAAATTTCGTCCGGACAGAGCTCACGCTGTGGTCTCACGAGCATTAAGCAAGACAAAGTATGGATCCGTCAATGTGTGAAGTACAGTGCTTGATTTATAAAGTATAGATCCTGGAACGCGCGCCAAATTAATTTAATAGGAAAAGTTTTACATTTATTATATAATTTAATAATAAATCACAATAATAATAATATTATAATAGTACAGAAAATATTGTATAATATTTTATCCTTTTTACTAATATTTATATAACATTCGTAGAAATGATACAGTTTTATGGAAAATATTTTATTTTAAGTTTACGACAGAGTTCGAACTGAAAATCGATGTTACCAAGCGTTTGTCTTGTGCTTAATGTTTGTTGTTTTACTATTTCGTTCCCGAGGTACCGGGACGGCGTTTCGGCAGAAATCAAGCCCTGGTGAAGTAAAACTCAGAAGTTGAAACTATTGCCAGTCCTGTGATGCGGACGTAACGCTCCTTTCTTCTGGGGCTGAAGGGCTGCCGCGTAGAAAGCGGCCGCGGCAGGGTAAACACGCGCACCGTGAAGAGCGCACTCCTCGCCTGCGGTGGCCCAGCCGCAGCTAAGATGGCGGCGCCACGAGCGGCTTTCAGAGGCGCTTTCTGGCGCATGAGACGACACTTTGTTACCTGAGTGGCGGAGAAAGTACCAAGATGTTCGTTTCATCAGAAGCAGAGTTTGCGCGGTCTCTTTAAGTCAATCTTGCCTTAGAAATCAATTTTCAGTTATTTGATTTATTAGTCCACCATTACGAAACCTGGCGATCTTCGCTAGCATTGTATACGTTTAAGTGCTTGAAGCCTACAGGCATTCCGGGTCTGGCCTTTGTCTCGGTCTTGTTTGTCGAACAGTTTCTATTTATTGCGCACGTACTGAGGTAATAAAATCCTATTAGAAACCTCTGAAGGAGAACAATTCTCCAGGGGAATGGGGAAATGTAATTGGTTCTTCTTATTTTTATTTTTTTTTCAGCTAAAAGGCGACGACCCGATACTTTCATAAGATAGTATGTGTTTTTTCAACCAGCTGACATTGCCTGAAACGTGGTAGAGTATTCTTCTTGGTTTGCTCGCGGAGGAGGTAGATTGCGCTACTCTATTCGAGCATTCTAGCCAGCACCATCTCTCTCATGTAGTGTTCAAAGTGTATCTTTTGAGTTGA
The DNA here is from genome assembly GCA_017312745.1 of Gryllus bimaculatus. Classification (NCBI taxonomy): domain Eukaryota; kingdom Metazoa; phylum Arthropoda; class Insecta; order Orthoptera; family Gryllidae; genus Gryllus; species Gryllus bimaculatus. Next base: position 4,903,259 of record BOPP01000069.1, on the reverse strand, counting down.
GGGCGGCCACAGCCTCCGCCAGTCTCCGTCGGCCCCGCCGCCGCCCCGGAGCAGTCGGCCTCCTTCAGTGGCGTGCATTGCGCAGGCGGCCGCCCGCCCGCGCGGCCTCTTCTTATAAGGAAACGACGGGACTTGTGCGTCATAAGCGATATAAATTCATAATTATTATCGACTGGCACCCTTCCCTTCATAGTGGCTGCAAGTGATGGAAATGAACGGTGGAAATTCAACGGACCGTTGAGTTCAAGTCATGCTTGTAAATTGAATGTGATTTCGTTGTCACGAAAAGATGGTGCAATATTATCGAAGTGAATGAAAAGGTAGAGATAAACATATGTCTGTCATAAACCACTGCGATCCAAAACGTGTTAAATACGGGAAACTACTTTGTAACCATAGTTTTTTTTATGAAGACGTGAATTACAATCATGTATACGGTGTAACTAAAAAGGAAACTCCGTTATAGGTTAGGCGTCATGAAACGTGAACATACATCCCAGATATGTCTTGTAAAATATTTAATAATATTGAGGGACTCTCAGATTGCTTAGCGACGTAACACGGGTAGATCTCTTAAAAACTATTTGATGCTGCTATTTTCGTCAGGCTAGCGGAAGTATGTTGAAGGAAGTGGGTAAATATTCCAGAATAGTTTGGCTTAAGAACGGTGACCAAGTAATTGTATATAGTGTGGCGACATGAACATAAGCACACAGACAATAAAAAAAGTATACACGAGTTTTATTCACAAATTGTTCTAATAAAGTATTGAACAACCCCGGACACATCGTATCATCTTGTGGATACACCACATTTACAAGAGAGGCCCCACTTCGAGTGCACGCTCCTACCGCGCCACTCATGTGACCTTCGTCACCCGTGCCACGCACGAATACGCAACAGCCTCGGCGGGAATTTTGCACAAAGCGTGAGGTTTACAAGAACAAAACCCGCCTGCGTGAGCGAGTCGACCCAATTTATTCTCGCCGCGTATCTCCTGACCTGACCACAGTTGCATCTGGAAGGGAGGTTTACTATCACATTACACTTGCAAGGCAAGCCGGCGTCCGCCTGACTCAAAAAATATCTGCCACCCGTGCCTACGAACCACAGTTCTCAGGTATGCGAAGATTCCGGGTTATCCCACGCAGGGCAGCCAACGTGACGCTACAATAGATACGATTTGTTTTTTACTACGGAAGTGGTTGCAAAGAGGCACATAGGAAATTAAATACTTCTGTATCTTAGAACTAGTTATGCGACATCGCCTACAAAGTCGGATGGTCCAAATTACTGTGATGTTGATAACGCCTCGTCCTTAAAAATGGTTTAGTAACCTTTAGCATTAATGTTCACGCGGAAGAGGGGAATTAACAGTGGACATCTTTATTGATTTATAATTGAAATTTAACCAACAAAATAAAGTGAAAATGGGAACAATTTGCAAAACTTTATTTATCTTATAGAATAATACAAAAATAAGCGACTAATTTGCCAACAAAAACTCGATTAACTTATTTTTCTTAGGCGTCCTCTCCACGTACATAATATGACGACTGGCATAGAAAATGCCAGGGCAACGGGGTTTTCTCTAGGGCGAGAGATATTCTACTCGATGCAATGTTTACGATATTCAACAACTGAGCTCAAAATTCCAGGAGAGCATTGCGCAATATGTCTGGTAAAGTGTAGCACGATGGAAGTGTGAACACTGATGTCTAAGGAATGTCTAAAATCAGTATAATTGTTTAAGGACAAAAGGTAGTGAGTAGCAGACAGTGGTTTTCCATTTGCACGTTGGACAGTTCGTGTTTTATTCTAGTGAAATAACACGTCAGCATACACGATTATTATCTTCGGGATATGTTTCGGGCAAAATTTGTTCCCATTTTAGTCTATACAAATATGACTCATGTATTCATATAAACATTGCTTATTAAGAACATACGTTTGACCGTGCAATGTCTCATGAAAAAAAGTCTACAGATGCCATCACCAAGTGAACTGATAGTTTCTAAAAACACACACTGCAATTATCCGGGAAGATGTATTTTCCGAAACGGGCCTGGATCCGTTGCTTTTTCTGTATTATTCTACCATTGGACATTTCTCGAAGGCGTGTGGGGACTAAAAAAGAAAAAAAAAACGTTCGTGAAAAAGGTGGTGCCTCTATCATTGCACCGAGCGCGCCACTCCCAGCGCGCCCTTTCTGTCGCAGAAGTGCTAGCTAGAATTCGAATGGCCCGAACATCCTCGCCCGTGCCTCTTCGCTTAGCCCATGCGCTTGCCACCTCGGACACTGAGGAGCTGACAGTTAGATTGCTCCTGTAACATTCATATTCCCGCACACAACCTTCAAACCTATCCGAATTTTACATGCAATGAAAATTATTTCGGGAATCATGAAAACAAAATTTCATTCGGAATATTTTTATCTCCCTCAAATGTGCTTTATTTTTGCTGCAATGGTGTTTCATTTTTAACATCGTGAAAATTGTTAACCGAGTATGGGCTCAGCCTATAAAACGTACGTGATGCAAGTATTATCTTTCTCCGAGCTGAAATGTTTACCAAAATATGTCCTCTCCTTCTTTCCCTTTGAAATGTTTCGCTCTCCCAGGAGGGAGAGCGAGAGGCCGGGTCGAGGCGGCAAGGGACCACTGGAGAGAGCCATCGCTGGCGCCGAGGTCGATGCAAGATGCATGTGCACCAATATGGATGCGACAGATGGCTCGCACGCAGCCCGCCAGCGGGGCAGAGGACAGAATGTTGCAACAGGGAAGACATTGATATGTCCCGCAGGGAATGGTGTGGAGTCATGGGAGCGCTTCTGAAATAATTATTAACGCTAAAGAGCATATAACGGATGTAGTTGAAGTTCTTTAACTGAGGTGTTATCCGATGTTTATAAGCAATAGAATCAGTTTCTGTTATCGACAGACAGTGTGTCGTTCAGTACCTACTTTTCGCAATACCACCCTCTTATAGGGAAAAAAAATTAAATACCTTTGCTTTGAGTAGTAGTATTCATACGCTATCTTTTGTCAGCTGTTACTGCATCTTTTGCGTTAATTGCAATCGAAACGAATGAATTGCAAAGTTGCAATATTCTTAATGGACGACGGCCGTTGAGCGCAGCTTTTCATCCCTGTTTTGTGCTTATAGCAGAACTGAACTTGTATTTCGAACGTTACAAAATGCATTGTAGGGATCCTTGTGCAAAGAGGACACTTGCACTTTTTCTCTGGTTGCCAAAGGACACTTCCAGCATTATTCTCTTCGTCCCTCGCTGAATTTTCCGACCTGCGACTCAAGTTCATTTTAAGATTTTCAAAAGGAGTTTATATATATATATATATATATATATATATATATATATATATATATATAATATTTTATTTCTTAAAAATGGGACACCAACTTTTTGGCATGCCAGTCCCTACGTTCCCATACGCGGGATACCTAGTAGAAAACCAGTATCTACAGTAAGTTTCATACTTCAGGATTTCTGCATAAAAGTACAGAATAATAATGCACACATTTTGAGTACTACATCAAATGTGCTGTAAATTACAAAAACTATTGAAAATATATAAATCTGCTTGCAAATAATTAAAACATTTCCACCAAGCTGCTTATAAAATTTTACAGCACTATGTTAAATAGTTTCTAAGATACTGAGTCAAATGAACAGCCAAATTAACATTGGAGAGATAGGGCTTTACGACTCTTCCGGAGTGTAGCGGGGATACTTCGTGAGGCCGCCGATTGGAAAACCCAGCGGTACACAAAGAAAATGTGGCGAAGGCCGGCAAGAAGAGCCCGCCCAGGTGGCAGAGGCGGTGCAAGTGGGAATAGGCCTTGGAGAGGCGGGGGAGGCAGGACGAGAGGGCGGAAATCGAGACAGGAAGTCTGGAGGGAGCGGATGCGTCCCTGCTCAGGAGGGGGGGGGGCGGGGGGGGGAGAAAGACAGGATGGGAGACGTCTCAACGCAACAGCGAAAAGGAGGTCGCGTGAATGTTCACACCACTCAGAAAAAGATCACCGCGCTTTCCTGCTGACTTCACTAAAGGGAAAGACCATTTCTTGACAGAAGAGGTTGAGACATAGCAGAAAAACGTATTTTTTGTATCTTATTCTAATACCTCAAATACTAGTACTATATAATCCATGATTCGTGGTAATTTAAATAATGTTCCATCAATTATTGCATTGCATTCTTCAGGACGTTCTGACCGTAGTGTGCGTGTAATTTGATAAACTTATTTCATAATGTTTTCATTTGCCATGACTGAAAATTGTTAGTAATGCAAGTTTTTAAAACGGTCATCGCATTGTTTACTAACAATGGCGAAAGATACTGAGTTTACCACAGAAAGGGCATGGAATATACTCGTATATTATTTTCTACCCTGAATAAAAAAAATAATAAAAAAAATAAAAAAAGAATCTATGACTTTGGCAGTAGCCCTCATATAGAAATATGTAAAATTATGTTAGTATGATTGATTTGTACACTATCAACACGGGATAGCGGCAGAAGTTCATGCAAAATCAGGCATAAATTAATGCTCGTTATATACCCGTCATTCACCCATTAATTTCAGAAGTCTTAAGAGATTCTTCTTTCGCACTCTCGGCTACTTAAGCTAGGCGATGCACCTCTGCTACATTTCTTGAAGAATTCTCTCACCGATGGTTCACACACATATTTCCATTCTAAGCGCCCGCTCAATATTGACAGCGGTCGAACGGATCAGTGCATCACATTCGATAACCCCCCAGATGTCTGACCTGCCAGAAGTCTATTCGAAGCGACTACAAAGGAGTGCGGAGACATGGCGGAGAGAGACGGCAGGAAGGATGGGGCGGTTGACGCGACGGCGCGGTAAAAATAAACGCGCGGGAACCGCGTGAGCTTGTTGCGACGGCGCCGCCGCCGAGCCGGCGGGAAAAGACAAGCGATTCATTGAGGAGCGCGCGCGTCGCTTCCTCGTGGGCGAAAACTGCAGGCGCGCTTCTCGGCGCGCGCGGCGCTTGTATCAACAGCCGGCGGCGGCAGCAGCGATAGCAGAGGGCGCGACGCGCTTCCTGCTTCCGTCCGGGCGCCGCGAGTCAGCTGGCAGGACAAGCACCGCGACTCCACACTTGGTATCCCGGAACACACGCTTATACTTTGATTTAAATAGTGACTGACACATCACCAGCCATGACGCGGTTATCAAATCGGGAGCTTCAATACCAAAAATTTAAAATAGTAACGACGCTTCCGATTGTGTAGCCGCAATCCAACTGATCAAACGTCAGAAGTCTTTGGGTTTAAATCGAAGAGTAGACGTATTGCTCGCGATTTTTTCTTTAATCTCTTGTTTACACCACACGGAACTCGGTGGTGCTCGTTCAAAAACATACAAGAGTAAACAATAACTGTGTGGACTGTCGTTCTAAAATGTGCTGACGCGAAAAATTAAGTTTCACCACAAACAAATTTGGCAAATATTTTTCTCCATGATGTATTTCTACGAGGAAGCTTCCAAGTGTTTAACTGTAGTCGTCTAGGGGACGACTGCAGGGTTGAACTCTGATTCAAAATAAGTGTAAAAAAAATACGCCACTTAGACTTTTATTTTTGCAAATGGCAATATGTAGACACCAAAAGTGCACATTCCGTATTTGGGTATTGAGAACTTGGATGCAATACATGCTGTTTTTCCATTAACTCCAAACGCGGGCGTTAAATTGTCTTCACGTTATCATTTCATAAAAAATGAGATGCGCACGAGAAGCTGCGTCGCGTTCCGCTGCCTTCGATCGAGTCGCCCCACCTGAAGCGCGAGTTACCGCGCATCTCCGTTCGTCGGCTCGCTCTTCGCAGCGCCAGGAAGACCGCGCTCTTGCATCATTTGTTGTGAAAGGTACAGTCCCGATTTTTTCTAATAGCACGTGCCACGGACCCCGTGCTTTCTGAGACACAGCATTTATAAATGTATTGCTAATGATGAGAAAAGAAGTTAAGTAAGTTGCCGTGAAATAACTCGTGAATCTACTGAAGAAGAAGAAGAGAAAAAAGAAAAAGAAGAAGAAAAAGAAGAAGGGAAAAAAAAAGAAAAAAAAAGAAAGAAAGTGCAACAATTTTCAATGCTGACTAACGACATTGTTTTAGTTTTAAAATAAAACAGTTTGAGATTTATTTGTTTGTTTGAATATATTTTTACTGCATAAATTACAATCTGAAAAGAATTAGGTAATTCTCATAGGTTGGTATTTATCGTGTAAATGTTTATTTGAGTATTAAAGCTTTATGCGTACGATTTCAATTACGATACAGAATTTATCACTATCACTATCTTTATATAATCACATATCAATATGACGAAAACGAAATGAGTGAAATAAGAGCCAGTATGCGCTCAACACGACCGAAGAACCTTTCTTCGATGAGTATTGAACACGACAAACTTCTCAAAACAATTGATACACGAATATTGAAGTTTTTCTGCTGCTGAATTACGCAAACGTTTGACTACGTAAAGAAATTTCAATCAAAATTAGAAATTAGTCGCTTTGTCATTTTATAATTTAATATTTTGAAAAATTAATATCTAAAACAAATTTTATTTGCAATATGGAAATATTTTTGAATAATCCAGAAGAATCTGACCTTATATAATTTATATCTGTTATATCTTCCGTAAGAATGAGTTTTTGGACTGCAAGGTGAACTAGACACGAAATTATTATTATTATTATTATTATTATTATTATTATTATTATTATTATTTAGACTTCAAAATATATTTATGCAATAGAAATTGTACAAATGTCTCAATATTGACTGGGCCCAAAGTACTTTAAAGTGGATTTGAGTATTTATATACTTCACATTTAGACTTTTTACAGTGCCCAGTATTGTCTGGATATTAATAAACCCATGTTTAACTAAGGGTCGATTTAAAAAAAAAAATTATAATCGGAAATGGATTAATGTTCTTTCGCACACCACGCACTTAACAATGTCTAAAAAAAAATAGAAATATTAATAAAAGAGGCCACGCAGATCGTTAAACCAGCCCTGGAAAAGGACGAATGAAAGCTTTGACATTATCTGGAGAATTACTTAGCTTGACGTTAAGAGTTTAACGTGATTTTATATTGCTTATAAGTTCATATTTTCTCAAAGTGCAACAAGTTTTCAGCGAATATGGTTTTCGAAGTCATGCCATATTTACGGGCCCCTTTTCTTTTCCGCAAATGAAGATACGTCGTCAGTAACACTGCTCTTTCTGGAAATGAGGTTTGTTTGATGCAAGGTTATCGTACTTTACTAGCTCATAGTGTAAACTTGCTTTTTATTATCATTCGCACAGATGCAGTTCGTGAGAACTTCTCCCACTTCTCAGATGAAGATAATTAATTGTCTCTTATCCTTGAAAGTGTTAAAATCTAGTATTTAAACTGAAAATTGAAATAGTGTGAAATTCGTCAAATCATATCTACAAACAATTTTGAGAGATTGAACTCTACGGGACCGTCGTCGTCACTCAAGCCTGTCTAATTTATCCATTCTCTTTCCACCTTCGGCTTCAGCAGCAAATTTCCTTATTCATTCATTCGTTTGATAATAAGATTTCTTTCACAACAATAACCTTTTATCTGTTCCACATTGGACAATAAATTGTATTTACAATCTCTCAATGAACTTTCGAGGAAAGAGAAACCTTTCCATTTTTGTTCCGCTCTCGGTTATCTAAAAAACTATACTTTTTTTCTTAACTAAGAAAACCATTCTACCCATTTCTACCACGACCAACACATCTACAGCATACAAATTTCATGACAGGAGTCGGAAGACATTTCTTTCCTCGCGGATCGTCGATTGTTCTCCCCACTCCTCTCCCCCCAGCAGCCGGGATCTACCTCCGCACGCACAGTTGGCTGTGTCAGCCACATCCTGCGGCGGACGAGGCAGGACAGCAGGTTGCTCCTCCTGATTCTCAAACCGCAGAACAACAGATGGCGTGGGGAAAAAGCGTCTAGGCCTTCCTCACGTTAGTTTGCTTTAGAAGATATTCGTTTGCGTGTTATTCCAGGCGCAAAATTTATTGTTACGCGTAATGTTGCAAGTCATAAATATTATCCTTCAAGCGATGTAGTATGACTTGCGATAAACAGTCAAGGACATGTTTTATACAATACTCCGAAAAAGCGCGAGAAAACCTTTTGGCAACACGCAATCAGTAATATTTCTGTCTCTCTTTCTGAATAACTCTGAAATAGCATTAAACCAGCAAAAGTGAAAGATGTTACACATCTTCTTGCCTTCATGTCATCCGCGGACAGTTGGCTTCAATTTGTCTGGGGGAAAAACATACGAATTTCTTTTAAATATGTTTTGCATACAAAGGTTTTTTTTCTTTGAATTTATTTATTTTTATACACATTGTATATTTCATCGAATTATTAATTTTCACTTTTTGTGCAGACCATTGTGTGTTCGTTGGGAGAAGGGTACCGAAGTACTATTATAAATCATGTTGAAATATGTGTCGCAAGAATGACTTAACACACACTTTGTGAAGGTGTTCGTTATATAAGCTCTTATTTCAGTTTGATGATTAACTTGACAATGATATTTAATAAATGTGGTACAAACTTTCAATTCCGTTTTTCTCAAAACTATTTTTTTGCACATAGAGTTAGTTAGAAAATCGCCTTAGTTTTTCATACGTTTGCCTTATTTCTCCGTGCACGGCGCAGCGGTTACCATGTGGACCAGAAGGGTTTACTGACTTGTGAATTTGCACACAGGACCACCTTCTCCGCGCCAAACAATAAAACCCCTCCAGCGAAGACCGGAAAACACTTTGCAACCGCGAAGGCGTTCTGGGCCAAGAGAGGCGAGCCACGAAAAATCGAAGAGCAGCCGCCGTTTCGTGGCGCGCATGCATAATGTAGGAGGCAGCGAGCGAGGGCTGGGCTGGGATGGGCTGGGCTGCGCCGCGCCACACCGCACCGCACCGCACCGCGCCCTGCCCGCGCCCTGCCTTGCTGACGAGTTAATTTCCGGGAGAGCCCTTGGCGAGCCCTTGGTCGCCCGGCCACGCCTTCATTTCCCCCAGCGGCTCACGCGCGGATTAATTAGCTGGACGCAGCCTATTTTATCCACGGGCCTCCGCCCCAGTCTTGCTATCTTCGTTCTTCCCGAGACTAAAATATTTTCGACTCCGTAGTTGTCACTTTCAGAACAGGCTTGGGATCATTTTTGGTGGAAACATTTCTACCACATCGGACTTCCACTGAATTAGTGAAAAATATCGAAACCACAGACAACTCGTTTCTTTCACAATTAAACCATGTTTACTTCACATTTTGTGATCATTTAAAACATGAAGCAAGAAAATATATCGAAATATGAATCTATTGCATGTCAAAATCGAATTATTAATATGTTTAGGAAATGTTCTCAGTTTAGAAAGGGAAAATGACAATATTTTCTTTTCTTCAGAAAAAAAGGTGTTAAAAAGATGAAATCTTTCTCCAAACTTCACGTGTCAGACTTCACAAAATATTATTTACATTGTTTCCGAGTACGCTCTATGGGCAACTACCCGTCCAGTGAAGTGGAAAATAGATTGAGTCAATCAAACCTGCTCAGGCCGGCCGGGATAGCAGAGGTTGCTGAGGCGGAAGGGCTATCGCTGCCTCGGCTCGAAGCGTCGCGGGTTCGGAACCCGCCTCGGGCATGGATGTCTGTGTTGTCCATACGTGTTCTTCCTACACGCTACATGTAAAACAATCACATTGGTCGCTATATTGCCAAGTTATTAAAGAGCGACCTAAAAACAAACGTACAAAAAAAGGGGGGAAAATGCTCCGAAGCAAGTTCGGGACGGATATTGTGGAGCGTTGGAGTGCGCTTTCGTAGTTTCGCCCAGTATTTTTACAACTATGAGATACTCGCACATCGAATAGAAAAATGAGTCATCAAAAGTAACATTTCGACAATAATTATATTAAGATAAAACTTCAAATTAGGGACGACAAAGAACTTACAATTTATGCTATGAGATTTGAGCTAAAATTACGATGAAACCCTTGTAGCTATTTTAACCACATGGCAGTACTTAGCATTAAGAATTATACACAAAGGAAAATAATCAGCTACTAAAATGAAACCTAAACTGACGAAGGAAGCCGCTCCAATTCGTCTCTTGTTTTTCCTGACGAGTGCCGACCAGGTACCGGAACAGAAGCCCACATGGGGCGTTCTTGGAGGAGGGAGCCTCCACCTGCCAGCGCCAAAAGGAAAAATTGCATTGCTAGTGACGCTGAACGATTGGTCCGGTTTTCAATCTGTAAAAGGCATATAACTCGTTTTTCATGTAGAATTTACAGTATGAAGCACTTCAGGATCACTCCTGTAGATTTCTATTTTACGGCGTTATTGTGTCAATCCTCCATATCCATAGCCAGGTGTTGGAGCCCTACGCAGCAGAGCGCCGCGCTTCGTCGAGCGGCCGCCAGGCTGGCCGTCACATCGCCTGTAGTAATGTTTAATCAAGGGATTGTACGTGTGGATTTGGGGCTTGGGATTTGCATCCGTTCGGTCGGATTGGAACTTGTTTCTGATGTTGGTATTTCCCTAATGATTATTTATCTATGCTTTGTGTACTCGGTTTAACGACGAATTCAGTTTGTTTTAGTTTGAAAGCTTTTGAATTCCTGTTCGCATCGTGGAGAGAACGGCAACATGTATTACGCGGAAAAGGTTTATTTATAACTATGAAATAAAAATTCTGGTTTAATGTAATGTTTGTGAACTTTTGGATACAATTTGTATGGCATCGTAATGTTTAGATAGGAAATGGATGACGTGTTTCAAAAACGATCCTTTTAAAAACTGATTGCCATAAAATAGTACCTCGGGTGGAAATAACCGAAAACTGATTATTCAATATTGTGTTGTGGATAATTTCTTAAATTTAATTTATTATAACATGAAACATGTGTAAGGGCAACTCTCCGTGCATTTGAAAGAATGCTGCGATACATTAATCTTTTGGCGTACGGAAGGGAATTGCAGAGATGCCTGTTGCTGACGTGGGATGGATCGTTACATAGATGTTGCAGCTGTGGAACATGCCGGTTCTTTTGCCCCGTGCGCGCTTTGTGGGGGACGTGAGCGGGTTGAAAGGGGGCGGAGGCCGAAGGGAGAGTGTTCGTGTTATTTCATCCCCGCTAATCACTTTACCCACTAGAAACGCCAAAATAATACATTCTTCTGCTCACCAGTATCCCTTTGGTTCTGGTAATACGGCGGTTATAAAGGAAAATGAACTGGGGTGCAGTCAGTCTTCTCCTAACGAGGATGTGAGAGTTATCGCTCAAACAAAACTGCTTTCGAATTATCCTTCGTTTGTATAATTAGAATGGTTGTTCTGACTCTTTAAGCTAATTCTTCATACCTTTCGTAGAAGCTAACATCAAATGGCCGATTTACACTTGTTTGGCCTCTATTCCGAGAGAAATATTCCATTGACGACGTTTGTTTATTTGACCTTTCTTCATATAGAGAATAACAATAGTTTGTTATGTCCCACATCATACCTATTTTCTCATTCTAATGTTTAAGTGCTGGCTGGCACGCCAACGTCCCCGCATACATACTTTTTGAATGTGAAAATGAGTCTTACAGAGGCGTAAATGGCGATCGAATGAAGCTGTGGGTGTGTGGGCCCCCACCGCGCGGCGGGGCAAAGGGCGACTCCGCCTCCACCTCCTCCAAGGAGCTGCTTGGCGGACGCCGCTCGCAGCTTTCACAGACCATTCGCGCGCGCGCGCACACACACATACACACACACATATATCCACACTCACTGTCTCTCTCTCTTACATATACACGCGCGCACATATACACACACACACACGCGCGCGCGCGCATGCATGCACACACACACATCTCCTAACTCACACACACACACACACACACACACACACACGCACACATCCCCTCACTCACACAGTGCCAGATGCCGCCGCGCCGACCGGTCTCCGTGCGGCGTGACGCAACGTGGCAAGGCCGCGCGCGCGCTGGGGCCGGGCCGGGGCCGGCGCTGGCGCTGGCGCTGGCGCTGACGCGGGCGCAGGTGCGTCGAACGCTCGCGGCACGGCGCTGACTTTCGCTGCCCTGCCTGCCTGTTCTGTCTTTCTCGGCTTTGAAAGTGGATATCAATTAAAAAAATATTTAACGAACGCGATTTTATCGCAATTTTTCTCTTATTCCTCTCTTGTATCATCAAATGGTGGGACTTTTTTGGAATGCGTGATTTTCATTCTTTATGCATTCCTAGAAATGGTAGATTTTAGCAATGGCTAAAAACGTGAAATGTTATCAAACGCTGAAAAAATTAGTATGTATGTTTGACGGTCGGTTCAATATATTTCTGGAGACTTTTCTTTCTGCGATAAAAGCGAAATCACGTGCAAAATGCGAAATGGTCTTGAGTTTGTGTTATAATTACTAAATTGCATTTGATGATGTGCTGGAGGGTGATTTGCCAGATTGATGAGCATCACAAATAAACAATTTAAGGAAGGGTTACGACAAAAGTTGGAATATTATATGCTGAAATGCTAAGAAATGCTTTGTATTCATATGAAAGAAACTAACAGAAAACAGGTTTTCTTCAAGCGGGCAATTATCTTTTTAATTCAGTCGTGGCAAAATAACTAAGTAACAAGAACTCTAAAAAAATGAGATCTCAGTAAAGATATTCTGTATTTCAACATACTGGATTCAGACACTTTTTTAATCTGTTTGTGAATAGTTTCATAATCAATTTATAAAATTAGAGAAAGTGCAATTGTTGACTGCCTACAAATCCTGATAACAATGCAATGTAAATTTCCAAGTTTCACCCATACCCTTGTAATGAGTATATTACACACCTACCAACAATGCAGGAACTGAGCTATTTTTCAGTAAAATAAATAGTTTAATTGTTACTGACTGAAGAAATACATTAAAGGAATTCGACATTGAAATAGGATCTCGGTTAATTTTCCATTGATTGTGTTACATATTGATAATATATATTTATATAAATTGCTTTCATTTAACAAAATACACGACCTTTTAAAATAATGTTGTTTCCAAAAGTATTTACAAATTGCAAGAGATCCCTTTCCTCTTCTTTGAAGTGTTATTCGGAAGCCTGTAATTCTATACAACCCAGGATTGTATGAATTTAAAATTACTGCTTTATATATTTTTTGAAGTTCAAAAATAGCGAAATAATTAATTTCCTTTACTTCCTGATTATAATGGAAAATTCTAAAAAGCATCAAAATATTTTGTCTCTCAAAGAGTTCTCTCTTCGTAGTATTTTTCTCAATAAATTGTGCAAAATTAATATTTTTAATGCTATAGCCTTGTTTTCAATATGCGAAATTAAAAAAAAATTATAGTGCTAAATTCTATCATCACTATGTGTTCTCCAAAAATCTACTCTTCGATTTCGAAATATAACCTGGAGCGTCCGGATGAGCTCAACGCGAGTGCGAGCGGAAGCGAAAAGAAGTCGTGCGCCATGCAACACGTACGACATATGTTGCTTCGGCCATGCGCTGCACCATGTGCTGCAGGAATGTCCAGTCCACCGAACCAGTCTAGGTCACCCAGGAACGCGAAACCACTACCAATAACTTAAAGCGACGCTGTGTGAGATGCAAATATTTTAGTGGTAGAAGGGAATTGGTGCGTGTGCGGATGTTATTAAATAACTGGGTAGTTTTCCCTCCGGGCGAGAACCGGGCACATGGGGCCAATGGCTGTGGGGAGGTCTTGACATTGCGTCATGTATCAGACAGCATGGCACCGAGAAAGGTGAAATGTGTCGTAGGAATTCATTGCAATAGAAGATTGATTAGGGGACTGTTGCACTTTCGCAACTTATTTCTTCAGTTTTGTAGTTTTCAGCGAAAATTCAAAGTCGGAAATAAATATAAATGAAATCAGAAAATGACTTTTTCTCTAAGTGTGGAGAATATATGAATTGTCTACTTCTAAGTAATTTATTTCAGTCTCAAAAATATGAAATATCTTTCTTATTTTTAGTCATTGGGGTTAATGAAATATTTTTACAACCGCAATTTTCTCCCAGAAATATTTTATTTATTATGCAATAGAATTGTACAAGTATGTTTATCTTCACATCTGTATAATATAAACATTGAGAAATATTAAACATAATAAATTGAAAACCTTGTCGGAAAAGGTTGAAATCCGAGGAAAACAATTTCCGACCCATGAGTCATTTTAAAATTCAAAACCGGTTAGAACGTATAAAGTACTTTCGATTCGAAACGGCCGTAACTCATTGAGCAAATTATTTATTCCTGTTCAATAACATAATTATATACGCCTAACATGCGTTAGGTATACTTCAAAACCTTGGTGTTTAACCCTAGAATGCTTAGGACCTCAGAGGTATATTTTCTTTATTTCGCTTTTTATTCTGCTCATTTGCACTTCCGAGAGCTTGCCTTCCGTGCAATCTTTCTTTTATCTTGCTACTTTCATTTTAGTCACTGGCGAAGGAAAAAGTCTCTAAGTTAGGTCCTGGAATTTTATTGTATCAAGTAAATGCAAAGCAGGACTTTGAAGGCCTTTTGATAGTTCTTAGAATAAATTATATTCTGTTTAACATTAATGACTTTTATTAAAATTATTAAGAAACGAAGTTATTAAGAATTTTTTAAAAAAACAAACAATTTTTACGTGCGTTTTTTCGACAGCTGATTGTGCAGGCCCTTGGAGGCTCTGCAAATGCACTCATGAAGTTTCCTGGGTTCAGTAATCGAAGGGGTTATCGAAAGTGTAGTAAGTAGGGTGGCCTTGAGGTGCCTGTTATGGCTGCTTCCCGTGTGTGCAGACGACTCCAGGAAGCCGGAAGGTTGGCCACCCATGCTGCAGCGTGGCGTTGAAGGAAAGTTGGGCGCGGCGCAGCGCGGCGCGGCGTGTGGTTCATTCGGGCGGTGAAATCCACGCGGGTGAACGCCCGCTCACGCCGGCGCGGAGATGGGATAATGACGCAGGGGCCTCCGAAATCGGAGCAACGAGACGCAATAGCGGCGCCAACCCAGCCCTCACCGGAGCCATTCGTTCGGATGCCGGTCAGCCAAGAAAGGAATCCAGACAGGGAATCCAAGTCCCCGAATGCTGGAAAAGGATTCAATATTGAGTTCGATTCCTGTTTTCTTAAATTCTTTTTTATTCTTTTCTTGTTCTGATACATTGAATTTCAGAAGTTGTTTAGGTGTGACTTTCGTGCAACATTGTTGTTGCACTGGCGTCTAAATCACTTACGAGAACATAGTTTCTCAAGAAGAAACAATCATTTCTTTGTGTTACCTCGGAATTCGTTGTAAACACTAGTGTGCTAACTAGATGAACCAAAATGAAATTATATCAATTTTAGTTCACAGAGTAACATGTATTACGCACGCACACACACAACAATATGAAACAGTGTACACAGAGTATATCCATATGTAGTCATTCAGATTTGGATCGGTTACACTGGTGGATAATCTGATTGTAATTTCTTCGTGCCTTACACAAAAAAACGGCAACTTAACTGTTTTATGAAACAAGTTTAATCTGATAGCACCAGGTGTTCTTGACATTTTTACCATTAAAACCTCTTTTAAATTAGACAGCAACAAAGGAGGCCGCATAAGTTTTATGGAACAACTACATATTTTAATAAATTTTGAAGTAATAATAATAATAATAATAATAATAATAATAATAATAATAATAATAATAATACAAATAATGCAGTTGAAGCATTTTAAAATAAGTTTATTACATGAAAAAGAAGTGCAACATAAAATTGATGAATAATATCTAAAGTGTAATATAGTAAGTTATATGCATTTGTTTCTTTCGTGAAATTAATTGAATATGTGTATGAAGTTTCGAAACGCGCAGCCTTAATTGATCCTCTTAATGAGTTTTGTAATTTGTATTTTGGAACTGGCTTTAATTTGTTTTGAGAGAAAACGTGTTGCCTCGTAGCAGAAAGTACTTCGGAAGCAGGAAAGTAAATAGCGTGCTAGAGAGAGCTCGTAGAAATGGATATTCAACATAATTTTTCCAGGTGTGTGTGTAATCATTTTTACCGTCCAAAACTGATTTGAGGACATCCCTTTACTCACATCTCTCCCATGTGTAGTTCCGTAGGAACCTCGATATATTAATTAAATGTGCTCAAATATCGGCTTCATATTAGCAATGTGCTCATCAAAATATGAAAATCTTGCAGCATATACTTCAATTAAATCCTATTTAATACACCTTCATATTTATCATGTTTTATTTTCTCGTTTCTCTCATTCAACATTTTTTAGTCCCGGAAAGTGTTTTGCAGAATCATCCGAGCGAGACAGCAATATTTAAAAAATGTTCGAAACGCTTGAATTTATTTATAAATTTCTATGAATAAAAGGGAATCTGGATATGTGTCTCCTATTTCTGCGTATGTGTGACCTATTCCTCTGAAATTTTTACACTTTATTATTAGTAATGGGAATGTTTAAAGGGCGGTTTGAATTATATCGGACGTGTGGGTGCGTTGATGCTTTATTCCTTTAGGATGACTCAAGCGCCTCTCAACTCAATGCAACCCGCCGCACAGTAAAGGATTAAGTGCGTTCTCACTGCATACAAGAATTCTGCCCCTGCGATTGTGGAATATCGGCCGGAATTATTACTTGAATATCTGGCAAGTAAATCAAATTTCTCCAAGATAGTGTCGTAGCATCCCATGCCCAAATTTGAGGGAGAACGTTACAACAACTCAACAACCACGTCCAATCCAAGACGTAGAACAAATCCGTACGTGCGAGAGTCTTTGAAAGGTTAGAAATTTTGCTCAGCGTAGTGTAAAATGTGATTAACAATCACGTGAATTATAGTGTCATCTTAGCAATGGATACCATTGCTCATGTCAATTGAATTATGAACTTAAAATTCCAATACTAATTATGTATTAATTACATTTATATGTTCATTCAACAGTCCATTTTACAATAATTTAAAATTATAAAAATAAAAGATAAGCTTGCAATTCCTATGTTATTCCGCTTATACATGTTTTTTATTCATTTATTTTAAAATTGTATAAAATACTATTTGAATTTTAGGTGCCAATTGTATCTGCCAATTTATATCTGTTCTTGACGATGGAGACACATTCGATATCCGAAACGTTGTACGAGTGAAATAAAATCAAAATTAAAAATACATTGTCTTGAAATTGATTTGAAAACTTTTATGAAGAAAAATATTTATATTTAATTGTAATTGATGGCATACCTCTCTTAAGATATCGAACATGTCAACTCCACGAGTTCTAGTGAGTGCACGCAGCGCAAGTTCTTCATAACTCTGAAACTATTTGAGAATAAAAGTGGGAATAAAATATAAAACGTGTGTTGAATGAGCTCTACCAGAGCTTTTATTCAAAGCGACTGAAAAATAAACATCTTTATGTTTAAAATTGTGCGAAGTTGCTCCGATAAATTGTGAGATAATTCGTACTGCCGATGTGATAGTTCTTCTCTGCAAGATCCAATTCTCTATGTTTGCGACTTTGTGCCGATCTGACGTGCCCACTGCTTCAACAACATTATTTCATTATTTCGACATCACTAAATGGTTTGCCTCTTGTTTACATGAACCTATATGTGCTATTTTGTGAGTAACATAAACTGCAGTCGTATTTTTCTTTAGATAATCACCAAAAGTCGCTTGTTGTTGTTACTTTTACCTTTTTTGATTTTTCAAGTGCAGCTTGCCGAGATTCCCATTATGTTCATTAGTCAATAGTTGTTGTTTTTCGCATTTGCCTTTTTTACAAAGTACTTAAAACTTCATTGCACAACAAACATCATTTTGTCTTTTACAGAAGAAAAGAAAAAAATCCATCTCCCATTTTGCATTAAATGTTCTGTTTTCATTTATTTTTCACAGCTTACAATTTGGCATGATGGATAAAATAAATTACGACAATAACGAGCATATATACAATATTAGCAACCGACACTCTACAACGTAACAATGACTGGTAGGAATAGGATACGAGAGCAAAATGAACCAGCAGCAGTCCTGTCAATTCCGAAGAATTGCCCCGAATTGCGGGGAATAAGAGGTTGTTGCGGGGACTGCGCAGTAATTGTTTCAAACCGGGGAACGCAGAATGAAATATTATTTTAGTTTTATTGTGTATTTCGCAATGCATGGGCATGCAATCGTACAATCTAACATATTTTTTAACAATAGAATTTCCTCTTTTCTTTGTTACAGGTAAGGACGAAAATGCATTACCTGTGCTTCTAATCAGTAAGTGCAAAAACCTTTCCTCAAAGAGGGTGATTGAAAACGAATGAAAGATTGAATGGTTCAACTGATAAACAGTATTTCTACCTTATTTTATTTTATTTGCTATGAATGACGTTTTCTACTGTCTCATCCTTAAGGAGGTAATTCTTAAAAAAAGAAATTAAGAAATGCTGCGAAAGAGAAAAAAAGGCGAATTTTTGGCAATTGGCCGACGTAAAAACATCCTCTAACATGAGGTGTAATCAGTATCCATTTTTTGTGGGTCCTTGATGCCGAAATATCGAAAAACGGAAAAACGTTCTGACAGTTCGTCCGTCCGTCCGTCCGTCCGTCCGTCCTGTGAACAACGCTAGCGGCTAAATCGTTCTGCCGATTTTCTCCAAAATCCTTATTTACCCATTGATCGGGCTGATGTCGCGAATCTTTGAATTTGAAATCGATATTTTGTACCTGGGACGTTTTCCAAATTTTTAAAGAAATGGCTCCATTGATTTTTTAAAAAAAATTGTTGTTGGATAATGTGGAGGACGTATAAGAGAATGTTGTAGGTCACATTTTCGTTAAAACACTTATTTTTCGAAAATTCCAAATTTCAATTTTTTTTCGGCGACTTCCTACAACTACAATTATGAAGATAGATTTTCCAATATGAAATGTGCTTCTTAAAGATAGACTTTGAAATAAGGCCATGTAAAATTTTTTTCGAAAATTGTGGTACTTTTCGCATAAGGTTCGTGAAAATATAGGCAATTATTATTTTTTTTAAAGAATTTTTTTCAAAATCGGCACATACAATTTTGATCAAATTTTGGCCTCGGATAGCCTATAAGATTTGTAAGAGAATGGTGCAGGTTTCATATTCGTTGAAAATTCTTATTTTTGAAAATTGCAAAAAACCGAATTTATTTTTCAATGTCTTCCTACAGCTACAATTATGAAGATAAACATTTTTTCTTAATGAAATGTAGTTTTGAAAAACGTATTTAAAAATAATGTCTTATTAAATTTTTCAAAAGAGGCAATTTTTTATTTTCTTTAAACCATTTGTCTTAAAACAGCTCATTTTCGTATTAAATTTAGACCTTAGTGTAAAAAACTATTAAGAGAATGCTGAAGGTCCCAAGTTCGTTAAAGTATCTGATTTGTCGAAAAATTAACAAAATTTCGGCATTTTCCTATAACTAAAGTTGTAAAGATAAATTTTTTTCTTAATGAAATGAGTTCACCAGAAACAGATTTTAAATAAGGTCATGATGTATTTTTTGAAAATGTGTAGTTTTTGTGTAATTCTGCGATAAACATAGTCACCCGTTCCGAATTTACTACGCTGCGTGAACATTATAGAATCCAGGCAGTTGAACGTTTCGTAAAGTAGAATTGGTGTATTATTCATATTTCTTTGTCCATTTCAATCATTCGAGCTTTAGTTATGATTCCAAATTAATATTTTAGAAGTTATTTAAAACCCATTTTAAATTGCGTCCTTCAATTGATTGTGGAAACAATTGTGAAAACAATTAAATGATTTCGCTTTGCGTCATAATATTTGGGAATGAAGATTGATGCGTGTAAAAACCTAGTAATTTTGATGAATATAAAAATATTACACTTACTATATTTTTCTATTAATTTTGATTTACTTTTTAGTGATATCAAGAATGCTAATTTGGAGAATGCGATTTAGCGGTCATGGTTGTTGTAACGCCGCACTGATAACAGAAGGCAGTCATGCCGGCGCAGGCAGTTTGCGGTAACATAAACTAATAATTTTATTTACGGCAAAAAAAATGCATTGTGCATCGGTACAACATTTATGTAGAACGTGAATACACTGAATTCATTGGCAGAGAGGCATTTTTGTTTAAATATTTGAATTCAAAAAATATATGTATTTTTCACGCTTCGTTTGTTCATTTTTTTCAAATGTAAATTGAAGCCTCAAATAGAAATTGTCATATTATAATATTACATAACCAATAACAATATCGCGAGAAAGTACGTGCAGTTATAGTGTCGCTAGTTTTAGTGGTCGGTGACATTATGTCCTTGTTACACTTCATGACTTATAAAATAAATATTTTTAACATTCGTAAGCACGTTTCTGAGGCCACGAACAATTGAGTTCGCGAACTGAGTAAAAATATTCATTTCATAAGGCAGGAGGTGTATCAGTGGCATAAATGTAGAAAAATAGAAGTATACTTAAGTGTATTTAGCGCTGTCAGTACAACAAGTTTAAGGAAACTAGTAGGGTTACAGCCAGACGCACTTAGTGAGGGAATGTGTGAAAAAGTGAGGGAGTTCAACGAAAATGGCGAACGTGTAAATGATTTTCTTCGCGTAACTTGTAAACAACGTATCCATGCTGTTTTTGATTTCGGGTGTGGGGAAAGACTTTCATCTTATAGTTGGCCCCTGGCTTGTTCATGCCTGGTGAGAAGTGTTAATTATCGACATCCCCCC